>CAUYUJ010002071.1:27500-93863 GCA_963575745.1 Prorocentrum cordatum | reverse complement strand
GGCTTGGGCTCGGAGACTCGGGCTCGGGCTCGGGCTCGGGCTCGGGCTGGGGCTGGGGCTGGGGCTCGGGCTCGGGCTGGGGCTCGGGCTCGGTCTCGGGCTCTCGGGTTTGGGCCTGGGCTCGGGCTCGGGCTCGGGCTCGGGCTCGGGCTCGGGCTCGGGCGCGGGCTCGGGCTCGGGCTCGGGCTCGGGCTCGGGCTCGGGCTCGGGCTCGGGCTCGGGCTCGGGCTCGGGCTCGGGCTCGGGCTCGGGTTTGGGCCTGGGCTCGGGCTCGGGCTCGGGCTCGGGCTCGGGCTCGGGCGCGGGCGCAGGCTCGGGCTCGGGCTCGGGCTCGGGCTCGGGCTCGGGCTCGGGCTCGGGCTCGGGCTCGGGCTCGGGCTCGGGGGGCTGGGGCTGGGGCTCGGGCTCGGGCTCGGGCTCGGGCTCGGTCCCGGGCCCGGGCTTGGGCTCGGGCTCGGGCTCGGGCTCGGGCTCGGGCTCGGGCTCGGGCTCGGGCTCAGGCCCCGGCCCAGGCCTCGGCTCGGGCTCGGGCTTTGGCCTGGGTTATTTTGACCTGAGCATGTCGTTAAACTGCTCACCGACGGCAGAGAGGGAGAAATCCCATTCCAGGGCGACCAACCCGAGAACTGGCGGGCCACTGGACCCGGGAGCAATCCCATTCCTAAGGGGAGACCGGACCCACAAGCCGGCGGGCGACCAACCCAAGAACTGGCGGGAGCCGGACCCAAGGACTGGTGGTACGGGCAGTTGCCAGAGACTGCTGGGGCGGAGCTGTGGCAGGCTTCGTCCCTGGGAACTTGGTTGCGGCACGCGGTCAAAGGGGCTAGTCCCAAGTTAGACCGTGTGGGGGCGCCCTGTTTCCTAAACCGGGAGCTGCTGCGCCGGGCGCGACGCGAAATGGTGAGGCGGCATGAGGCGCGACAGCAGGGGCGGGGCGCGGGGGCAGAGGAGGCGGCGGGCGGCGCCGGGGGGCAGGCGTCCGATGATGGCTCTGGGCGCGGCGACGATGACAGAGACAGCGAGAAGGCGGAGTCGGGGGAGGAAGTGGAGGACTTGGTGGACAGACTCGTGCTGCGCGGGGACGAGGACCCGAACGAGGAGGCTCGGGATGCTGTCTTACGCGAGGCGCGGCCGGGGGAGGGCGCTGAGTCTGCTGCGGCCGCGGGGGAGGCGTCCGAGTGGGAGCGCCGCCCAGCCGATGAGCGCGTCAGCGCGGCAGGCCCTGCTGTGCAGGCGGCGGACGTGCGCGTCGGGGATTTTGCCGGCGATGAGGTGCGCGGCAGGGTCCGGGTGAACCCCAGGGACTTCAATTGGTTGAACGAGGCGTGCAATGTGTCGACGAGCGAGAGAGGGCGTCTGGAGAAGCTCCGGGATGAGTGGTACGGAAAGGCCAAGGTAGGCGACGGGGCCGAGGTCGTCGAGCGCGCCGATCTCGACCCCTGGCAGAAGTTCGCCCACGACATCGTCATGGACGACCGCCATTCGGAGGCCGACCCGTTGAGATTGATGGTCACGGGCGTGGCCGGCACGGGGAAATCGCGCACCGTGCGCAGTTTCGTAGCCGCGAGGCGAAAGAGGGTCCGGCAGTTTGCCCCGAGGACGAGGCTGGATCAAGATCGCCGCGGCGTACGCGAAATCCGGCGAGGGCCTGAAGAGATTGATGAAGAGGAGCGGAATTGCTGCTTGCTCGCCGCTCCTACCGGGTGCGCCTCGTTCCAGTTGAAATATGGCGCGACCACCCTGCACAGGGCGTTCGGTGTGCCGGTGGGATATTGCGGCCCTTGGGTACGCAAGGACGGGGACCGGTTTCAAAAGACGCAGACTCGACTGCGTCAGGCGAGGTTGTTTGTGTTGGATGAGATGAGCATGATCGGGCGGCAGATGCTGGGCAAGATCGAGTTCAAGGTGCAGGATACTCTTGGTGTTGCGGCGAAGCGTGCGGCGCAGGGTGCGAGGCCAGTGTATCTCGGCGGGAAGGATGCCGTGCTCGCCGGGGATCCGCAGCAGGCGCCGCCAATCGGCGATGACCCCCTGTACCGGATGGGCGCGTATGGGGGGTCTGCGAAGAACAAGCCCAGGGGGGCGGAGCGGACCCCCGACGACGCCTGGAGCACGGACAGGTTAGTGAATAATGGGAGTTTCGTGCGCGATACGTTCCAGGACGTGGCCGTGCTCCGGCGCGTGCACCGGTGGCGCGGTGAGAAAGAGGGGCTGTCGAAGGAGCGGCAGGCGGAGTACAGGCAGGATGCTGATCGCTTTTTGGAGGTCACGAAAGGCATGGCGCAGTGCACCTGGGAGCAGCGGGATCATGCGTGGTTGAAGCGCCGGAACAGGTCGGTGCTGCAAATGACCAAGGAGGGGAGGGAGGAGCTGGCGGCCTTCGAGACGGCCCCGCTGCTGATGGACGGCAGGAAGGATCGGGCCTCGGGTGCATGTGGCGCCGATAGAGTGAACATGGAGAGGTTGTACCAGGTAGCCGCTGCGAGTGGTAAGCCCATCGCGGCGTTGCGTGCCTACCACGACAAAAAGGAGAAAAAGCAGAAGTCTAGGCCAGACCAGATGGCGTCCGAGGACTTCCGCGGACTCGAGAACGAGCTGTACGTCTGCGAAGGGGCCCGCGTGCTGTTGACTCAGAACCTCTGGGTTGAGGCGGGGCTCATGAACGGGGCGATGGGTACGCTGCGCGGCTACATGTGGCCCGAGGGCGCCGACCCGCACAATGGCGCTCGGCCGGATTTACAGGCGCCCCTCTGCGTGTTCGTCGAGTTCGATGATATCGATCTAGGGACAGACGGGCAGGGTCGGCCGCGGTCGTTTTTCCCGGGAGACGAGGAGCGGCGGAACTGGGTGCCCATTTGGAGGCAGAGAGTGTCTTCCACCATGGAGGAGGGCGTGTGGCGCGAGAACTACCCGTTGCAGCTGGCATGGGCGTTGACGCACTGGAAGGCGCAGGGGATGACGTTGGCGAAAGTCCGCGTGCACCTGTCAGCGAAGACCGCGGCCGTTGCAGGGATCGGTTTCGTCGCCACGACGCGCGTGAAGCATCCCTGGGACTTGGTGTTCGAGGAGGACCTGCCGGAGTATGCGGACTTCATGAGGGCCAGGCATACGACGGCGTTCCGGGAGCGGCGACGCTTCGAGTTGCGACTGGAGGCTCGCGCTTCCCGCACGTTGCGGAAATACGGGTACTGCGAGGCGGACTGCTGGACTGAGGAGGAGAAACGCGCGGCGGAGACATTGCTGGGTCGTTTGAAGACCGTTGCCGCGGCTCAGGCGGAGAGGTTGAGAGGGGCGGGCAGAGTGGTGGATGAGGACACTTGGCTGTGGGGTGAGGAGGGGCCGCCGTTCGCGTCCGAGCTCGACAGCGCCGTTGCTGCCGAGGCTGGAGAGGACGACGTCGCGGCGCGGCGCCTCCGTGCCGTGGCCGAAAGGCTTCTGGACCGGAGGCGGGTGCGCTTCGCGACGCGGGAGGAGAAGGGCGCCGCGCGGGATCTGCTTGTTGATGTCGGTGCCCTCGCTGCTTGTGCGTCCCGGGAGGATTTGCGCGAACGTCTGACGGCTGCTGCCGGGCGCCTGACGCATGAGTCTTCGGGTTCGGGTGACAGGGAGGGGTTCCTGCGCGGCGTGGTCGACTTGATTGTGGAGCGGTGGGAGGCGTCTGGGGCGTGGGATGAGCGAGTGTTCGATTCCGTGGCTCCGAGCATGGGCCCGCTGCATATGAGCGCCGTGAAGGAGGCCATGGGCGCGCTGGTGCCCCCGCGCCTGCATAAGAGTTTGGATAAGGCGGCGAAGAGGATGAAGGACGCGTTCGGGGACGTCCGTGGTGGCTGCGCGCTGCGCATGGACAAGTGGGTCGTGAACGTGCGAGCGGAGAGCGCGCTGGCAGAGGGCAGGCTGGAGGGCCAGGCGCTGGAGTTTTTCTTGAAGGTGGCGAGGCAGTTGTGCGCGGGGTTGGAGCTGCCGATGACTGTGGCGTCGGCAAAGGTAGGCCGGCACGTTGGTGCGGAGGAGACCCCGGAGCATTTTGCCCGGATTGCGCACAATTGGACGAGCGTGTGGGATGCGAACTCCGTGAGTGACAAGCAGGAGTTGCTAATGGTCGTCGCCGTGGACCCACTGAGCGGATCTGGTGTCGCGCAGGATTGGATGTTTGTGAGTGTTACGTCTGGTCGGCCGGGGGAGGCGCTCGGGCGAGCCGAGTCTCTCGCAGTGCGCGTGCACGATCGGGCCCGCAGGGAGGACGTGGCAGGGCGAATCGCCCGGAATATCGACGCACTGCTGAGGCCGCTCGGTGCCAGTGCTGGGCGGCGCTCGCCGGCGGTGGAGTTCGGGGACGCGCCGCGCGTTCGTGTTCCCTCGCAGAGGATCGCCTGCGCGCTCGGGCTTCTGCTGGGCCGTGTCGGGCGCCTGGCGAATGCGGGCGTGCTGGATGCGTCGGCGGAGTCCTTCGTGCCTGACGTGTGTCGCGTGCTGCGGGGCGCGTTCGCGTCGTTCCGGGCGGGCGTCGGCGCGCGGGGGGCGCGGGATGTCATGGAGTTGTTGCTTTCGGAGCAGGAATGCCGCGACGTTCTGGGCGCGTTCGGCGTCGTGCCTCGCGCGGGTGCTTCGGCGCCCAGCGCGACAGGCGCGAGCTTGCCGAGGGCGGCTGTGCCAGGGGAAGCGGCGGGTGAGGCTGGCGAAGAGGAGGGCATGGAGAGCGCGTCGACGTTGTCGTTTGCCACGTGGAATATCGCTGGTGGGCATCGCTCGGCCGTGGCGCCGCCCTCCTGGAGCGACCGCGACCAGCGCGCGGCGGTCCTGGGCGAAGTGCTCCGTTGGAGGCAGGCGCGCGGGGTTGATGTCGTTGCTCTGCAGGAATGCGAGGGCGAGGAGGCGTACAAGGAGCTGGAGGCGGAATTCCAATTGGTTGGCGTGGCCCATGCGCACGAGTCCAGGGGGTACGTGCACCTGTACGTGAGGCGCGGTCTGCGTGCGGAAGGCAAGGCTTTGTCAGGGCAGGACCCGTGCGTGCTGTGCCGGGTCGAAGTTCCAGGAGGCGGGGGCGCGGGCGGCGCGGGGTGGGTGAACGTGGCGGCGGTCCACTTGCCCGCGGGTGCGGCATGGGAACGGCGTCGCGCGATACTTCAGAAGATTACGAGGACTTGCGCGGAAGTTTGCGACCGGCCTCTCATTCTGGGCGACATGAACAGCACGGACTCCCAGGTGCAGGCCGCCGTGGAGCAGCTGCGTTTGAAGGACACCTGGTACGAGGGTCGTTCTTGGGGCTGCCCCGGGAACAAGTTTTACTCGGGTCTCGGCGAGAGGGGGGCTGTCGGCCAGAGACGGGACCGGGTTATATTCGGGGCGGAGCTCTGGGCGGAGGTGCATCTGGTAGGGAAGGGGAAAGTGTTCTTCGAGGGTTGCGAATTCCATTTGTCAGACCACTTTGGGCTGTTCGGGTATGTGCGTGCCCATGCGTGCTTCGGTTCTCGCGAGCATAAGATGAGGGCCCTGGCGCAGCGCTGCCGGCTCGCGCTCCAGGCGACGCGCGATCGGTCGCACCGGCTGGAGGGTGCCGAGGTCCAGAATCGGTTGCAGCAGGGGCGGGAGGCTGCGGCCTTGGCGAGGCAGCAGGCGCAGGACCGAAACCGGGAGGCGTACTTGCGAACGCAGCAACGCGAGGCAGCCCGAAGACAGCGCCGTCGGGAAGAGCTGGTGTCCGCGGCGTTCGGGCCGCAGAGTTTGTTCGTGTCGGAGCGCCCGGCTCAGCCCCCGCCGAGCCCTGGAGAGATGGACGTGCCTCGCGTGGATGGTATTCGCGCGGCTTCGTGGGACAGCGTGAGTAGCGTGCCCGTCCGTGGGATGCCGCGGCCTGGACATTCTTGCTACGTGGTCAGCGTGACGCAGCTGATGCTGCGGACGCCTGCCGTCTGGGAGTGGCTTCGATGGCATTCGGAGGGCGATTGCGAGGAGAGGGCCAGTGGGCGTTGCTGCGTTTGCGGGATGTGGGACACGCACAACCAGTTGGTGTCGCGACGCTGGCAGGGCGGACCCGTGAGCGTGCGGCGGCGAACGAATGTTGATAGCGACGACGTTTTCCTCGGGGAGCCCAGTGAGTTCCACAACGAGTGGCAGCAGCATGATGTGTTTGCGTATTGGGGTAAGCTGATGTCGGCTGCGCGCCGCGGAGAGGAGTTGGCCGGACGCTTTGCGCAGTGGGACCCCGAGAGCATTCGTGCGACGAACATGCGCGTGACGCACGTGGATCGGATGTTCGGGTTTGTGATGGAGAAGCGGCAGAAATGCCGTCAGTGCGGGCACTTGTCCGTCTCGTACGAGGCGGAGGATGTTCTGAAGCTGCGGGTCCATGCGCGGCCCGGCGGGCCGATGATGTTGTCGGAAATGTACTCCGACTTTTGCGCGCCTGAACAAGTTGAGAAGAGCTGCCCAGCGTGTTGCCGCGCGGCTGCCGACCGGGTTTGGCACGACCAGCAGACGGGACTCACGGGCGTGCCGCGCGTTTTGGTGGTTCAATTGAGGAGGGGCCATGAGGCGCGGCAGCCCGTGTGGGTCGAAGAGCAACTGAGGCTGCATGGGCTTCCCCAGATGCAGCTGGTTGGCGTTGTGTACCACAATGGGCAAACAGTGCATACCGGTCACTATGCGACGTTGTGCCGCGTCCCTGACGGGGGGTACGTTTTGTTTGACGACGACAAGGCGCCGCGCAGGATGCGAGGCGAGCCGGCGCACGTGAAGCCGAAGGAGGCGTACATGGCGGTGTACTGTCGCATGGGGCGCAGTCAGGGGCAGAGCGCCGACGCGGGGGCGCCAGGGGTTGGCGGGGCGCCAGATGAGCAGAGCGGTGGAGGGGGAGGCGGGGCAGGCATCGGGGGTGTGGGGGCTGGCGGGAGTGAGGTGACTGGCGTCGGTGGCGGTGGCGCTGGCGGCGCGAGCGCCTGGGGTCTCGGCGCGCGTTGCCGCGCTGCGGGGCGGCAGCCTGCAGAGGTCGCGGCGGAGAGCGAGGCGGGGTCGAGCGTGCGGGCGCCGGTGCCGGTCCGGGCGGGTGCCCCGCTTACGCCGGAGCGCCAAGGGGGCGATGGTGTCCTCAGCTCGCCAGCCACGGCCAGGCGCGTGCGGCGGAAGACTCCGGCTTCGCCGTCCGGGGAGATGCGCGGCGTCGATGCCCGCGGGGTCGCCGGGAGTGGCGCGGCGACGGCGAAGGGCGGGGTGCTCGGCGCCGCACATGCCGTGGGCGCGGCGGGCGGCCTGGGCGCGAGCGGCGGGGTCGCTGCGGGGCCGGGCTCTGTGCGCGGCAGAGGAGGGGGAGGAGGAGGGGAAGGGAGAGGTGTGGGGGGAGGAGGGGGAGGTGTGCGAGGAGGTGGAGGAGGGGGTGGAGGGGGGTGGGCCGCGGGCTCGCCCGTCGGGACTGCGCCGCATTCCGCCGCGAGGCGCGCGCGGAGGAAGAGGGCGGCGTCGCCGTCTGGCGCGGGCTGCGCCTCCGCTGGCGACGGAGTCGGTGGTCGCGCCGGGACGAGGCTGGTTGGCGGCGCCAATGGCGCGGAAGAGTCTGGGGACGTTGGCGGAGGGAACGATGGCGCCGCGGGGAGAGATGCGCGAGGTGGGGGCGGCCCTGCGAAGCTGCGCGCGGGCGGCAAAGGCCGCGGCAAAGCGGGGGGGCACGCGGCTGCGTCGGGCGACGCAGAGGTGGCTGTGGAGGAGCCGGGAGTCCGCGCGGGGAGTGGATTGCCGGGGGCGGCCAGGGCGTCCGCGCCAGGGGGGAGAAAGCCGGAGACTGTGCCAGAGGCAGTGGCTCCGCGCAGGTCTGCCCGGCTGGCGGCGCAATCTGCGCCTGGCGCGGTCGCGGGTGAGGGGGCGGGGGCGGGCGAGGGCGCGTTTGTTCGCGCGGGGGTTCTGCTGCGCCCGAAGCGCGTGGAGCGGGCGGAATCCTCGCGCGGAGGCGGCGCCGACCGAGTGGTGACGGGTTTCGGGTCAGAAAGGGTTGAGGACTTGGCTGCTTTCCAGCGCGGCCGCGCTCGGGCGGACGCGACGCGCGCGTCGCAGCGGGTGTCGGGGGGGGCCCGGGGGTTGGCCGTGGACATGCAGGGGAATGAGCTGGATCGGTCGGCGGGGTCCGCCTGGCATTCGGGCCGATAGGACAGGGCTGGGCAGGGGTTTCGGGTTTCGAAGAGGGAATGAAGGGGAGGTGTGTGTGTGTGTGTGTGTGTGTGTGTATGCGTGTATGTGTGTGTGTGTGTGTGTGTGTGTTTGTGTGTGTGCGTGTGCTTGTGCGTGTGCGAGCGTGCGTGCGTGCGTGTGTGTGTGTGTGTGTGTGTGTGTGGTGTGTGTGTGTGTGTGTTGTGTGTGGTGTGTGTGTGTGTGTGTGTGTGTGTGTGTGTGTGTGTGTATGTGTGCGTGTTGTGTGTGTGGGGGGGGGGAGTGGATGGTGGGGGTGGGTGTTTTGGGGGGGGAGGGGGGGGGGGGGCGGGGCGAGGGGGGGGGGGGGGCGAGGGAGGGCGGAGGGGGGGCTGAATAAAGCAAGGCTGTGCTGCGAGTTGCGACGGACTGGAGCGGAGGGATGGCTGGCCCCGTAGTGCGGCGGCCCCTCCCCCCTCTGGAGCGCTGGCGCGCCGAGGGGGGTGCGTTGGTTGGAAGGGCTGGATCTCCACGCCGCGGCGCCGATCGAGTGGCGCATGGCAGTAGTCAGCGCGGAGATGGGGAGGAATGAGCTGAATCCAGCGGCGTTGCCCGTGTAATGTGCATGTGTGTGTGTGTGTGTGCGTGTGTCTGTGCGTGTTTGTGTGTGTGTGTGTGTGCGTCTGTGTGTGTGTGTGCGTGTGTGTACGTGTGTGTGTGTGTGTGTGTGTGTGTGTGTGTGTGGGGGCGTGTGTGTGTGTGTGTGTGCGCGCGCGGCGCTGGCGCCCCCCCCCTCCCCCTCCGCCCTTCTCCCTGGCGCTCCGCGAGGGCGGAGTGGTTGGAGTGGAGGGAGGGCCGGCCCCGAAATGGGGCTCAAGGCGTCGCGGCTCAAGGCGTCGCCAAAAGGCTCGCAGAATACTGCCTGGGGAACCTCCTCTTCTGCGAACCTTGTGTGCCTGCTTTCCAATTTTGCTCCACACCTATCACTATTGTGTACGGTATCCTCTTTGTATTGTTGTTGCTCTTTCACTATTGTCGTATCAAAGGGAGCCTGATCGAGTGAGAAACGATTCATTGAAGAAGTGGAAGAATATTGTTGTTCTCTCTTGACAATCACGTCGTATCTAGGGGAGCCTGATCGTGGGTGGAATCGATTCATTGAAGAAGTGGACAAATATTATTGGCGAGTGTGCATAAAAGAAGCACGAAAGTGCTGGCGTAGACGTAGACACAGGACTCAGCAGGTGTTAAAATGGCGTCGGTCCCTCATCCTCAAATGTCGGCTGCAGAGGGTGCTGAACATGTATCAGACGAGGAATTCGAGAGGAATGTTAAACATCGAGGCGATGATCTATGGAGAGAGAGGGAGGAACTGATCTCGAAGGAGACAAACCCATCCCTTGCGGCTCTTCTTCGACTTGGTTTCACGAATGAGGAGAGAACCACGTCTCTTGTCAAGCAGTGTGAGGCCACAGAGAAGAAACTGGCACAGATTGATGAAAAAGTCCAGACACAAGACGAACGTATACAAAAGCTGGAGCAGATGATGATGTATCCGCCTCAACCTCCTCCCGGTTTAGTGGGCACCGGTAATGCATCTAATGCTTCTCAGGTGTCAGAGCGTAGTTTTTCGGGAGATTCTGAGAATATGAAGATGGCGAGGAGAATGTGGAAGCCAGAATTCTTGGAAATCAAAGGTTGGGTGAAAAACTGGAGCAATCCCAAGAAACGCAGTGAGGAAATGCTGGGCCAGAAAGATCTTCAGACATTGGTATCGAATATGGTTGATGCCCTACCAGAGGATACGAAGATGTGTGTGGACAAAGATCGTACTATTCGGCTCAATGCTGGACGAACGTTGTATGGTCAGGGGAGGGTGGGGGTTCGAACAGGCACAACTGGTGATATTCTATGGTTATGGAAGAAACACTTGGATGAGCTGCTCACCTCCCCAGAGGCTGACAAAATACTTGCAGGGATGGACCAGCAAATCGTACCAAGCAAAATCAAGATTTTGGTTGATGCTCCCCCATGGAAACGTCCACACATCAAGCAGGTTAGCCGATTTCAGGGTATATTCAAAACGCTTGCCCATCCGAGCTTTGTTCCTCTGCGTGGTGAAATGGGCCCCCCACGTTCCTCGATCTATGTGCATTCGGTAGATTCTAAACCATTTCTCCTGGCGGAATGGAAGGGTGAGTCTTGGGAGATCTTCGAAGAACAATGGGCGACAATGTGTGCTAAATATGATATCAAAGATGTAACGATCACGAAAATGAAAGAGGAGTTAAGTAAAAACTGAGGACGTGCTCGACGGAAAAACCTGACTATCATTTCTTGGAATATCCAGAAGGCAGGAGTGAGGAACTGCAGAGGAGCTGAGATTTTGGGACAACTTCGTAGCTGTCACGGAGGCTTGTTCGCATTGCAAGAGAGTGATTTTCTTCCCAGAGCCGAGATTGCACGTCTAGGATGGGACCAGAGAGTTTCATCATGTGGGAAAGCTGCCCTAGTGTTCGACAATGCATGGAAATGTTGTATCAAAGAATTCGTATGCTCGTATCCTCGTTTCGTCGTAGGAGGCTTCAAGACTGCTACTTCGAGGCTGGTGATCACCAGCATGTACCTTCCAGATGTTTCGATCCCGAATGCTTTTGATATGTGGCAGCAAACCCTGACCAACCTCAATATGGTCCTCAGGGAGATGGTTGCCACGAAGCTGCCAGGTGCCTGCATCATTGTTTGCGTGGATGCTAATGTGGAATTGGTGGGGAGGAGTACGGGAGTTCATCGAGGAGTTGAATATATTATGACAGGAAGTGGTGTGGATGGAAAGGAGGAAGGAGGCGACAGCACGGCGGAGAGGAGGATGGAGAACGACAGATGGAGGATGAGGCATGCGCTGGAATGCTTTATGCAATCGTACGGGCTCTGTGCTGCCAACACTTTCGGCGACCGTGCAGTGACGTGGGAGAGCTACGCGCGAGCACACTGTCGCCTTGCTAGAGCACCAGAGCTGCGGCCACGAGTATTAGATTATGTTCTGGTCCCTCATGGTTGGGAAATTATTGAATGTAAGGCATCCTTTCGTTTGCATAGAGGAGGGAAGACTCAGCGATCCCGTCTGAGTGATCATAAACTCTTGGAAGTTTGTGTTCGTTCCCCTGTCGTCCATTGTCCCCGTTTCTCCGCTAAACCCCGTGATAAAAGCTATGTGGGATATGAGCCAAACACGTTCACGGATGAGATGATCGCGAGAGCTTCGATGGACTCGTTTGTTGACAATGCCAGGTGTTCCTCAGTAAGTGGTAATCCTCTGGGGGCCAGCTGTTTGTCACGACAGATCAAATCGAGCTTTACTCGGGATGAGGTGGAATATAAGACAAGAGATGACAATGGTATTAAACAGCCTGTGCGCCCTTATAGACTCCAGAGGTTGATTGAACTCCGTAGGGGAACCCCACCTGGGCCAGAAAGAAAACAGATCACAAAAGTTTTGAATGGCTATCGCCGTCTATACCGCCGTCTTCGTTTGGAGTATGAATTACCACCGTCAAGGAAAAGGAAGAGAAACCGTCTCTATAACCTGGAAGGAGTGGAGGATAGAGAGATATGGAACAAAGTTATCTGGCAGATGCTCAAGAATAAGGTATCGTGTGCCCAGACTCGTGTTGCCAATCTAGAGGTGCTGCAGTCTCTCAGACAGGCTGCGGAGCTGGAGGCTCCACCATGCACCATCACGCTGGCGAATATGCTTTGCTGCAGGGGAAGAATGCAGCGTAACCGCGCGACGGGGACTGATGGAGTGCCTGCAGAGATGCTCCTTCGATTGTCGTGGAAAACGTTGAGAGAGGTGCGAAGGATATTCGAGGCTGTATTTCATAGACAGATTCCGTGCCCTGATTGCTGGAGGGAGATCATAGTGAGTGTGATGCCTAAAAGTCAAAACACCACGGATGCAAAGGAAACGAGACTACTGTGTATTCAAAACGCGTTATCTAAACTTTATTCTATGTGTGTGGTCAAGTTAGCGGAGGATTATATGGAGGAGGTGGGGATGTTTCGGAGATTTGGTGTGTATGGATTTGTGAAAGGACGGAGGCCATATGAGATTACGACTGCATTGAAACACTTAGGTCAACATGCTAGCAAATATCAGCACGCAGATGATCAATTACATGTTGCTCTCGCAGATGTTTATCAAGCTTTTGATCATTGTACGGTTGCTAACTTCAGTTCTGCCATGGCATATTGTAGTATACCATATGTTATCCAACATGCGATGATTGAGTCCCTGGTTTATAGTGATGTGGAGATCTCGTGTGAGAATCTCGACTTCGAGCAGTTCTCAAAGGTGTCCTGGGATCGCTGTATACGTACGGGTGGACCTGAAGGACCGTTTGCCTTTAATTGTATTGCCGTGGCGATGTGGGGGGAACTGTTCGAGAAATGGGATGAACAGAAGTTGGGGTATAGGGTCGAGTTTCGAGCGAGTGCGAGGGACGAAAACGGGAGCGTCGAAACGGTGTCGATTTACTTGAATCATGCCTTATGGGCTGATAACATCGTTGTCCTGGCGAACTCGGCGTCGGATTTGGCTCAGATGATGCTGGCAATGACACACTCACTTGAGAAATACAGTATGCGATGGAAAGAGGCGTCTCTGGAGTATTTAGTTTTCGGTGAACCTCTAGAGTATGATGAGAATGAACACATCGTTCCGACCATGGACCTGGTGATCAAAGGATTTCAGGACCCAGAACGTGAATTGAGATTTCGCAGAAGGGCTGAGGTTCATCTCCTAGGAGTCTGTATTCCGGCTATATTTCCTCGATATCATGCGGATGTAGCGTACAGATTGGACAAAGGAAGACAGGCCTTCTATGTTGACATCAAGTTCTATACCAGCAGATGTATACCATTGGGGGAAAAGTATTCTAGATATCAACAGCTTGTTCAGTCGACAGTATTGTATGGATTAGATGGAGTAGCAGCAGATGAAAGTTCGATTGAGAGACTTCATGTGTTTGAGGGAGAGTGCTTGCTCAGAATATTGAGAACGAGACATCTTCCTGATGAGCCGTGGGACGAGTATACACATCGGAAGTACAGCCGATGTAGGAAAGCTTTTCATGATCATGGGTATCAGTCGCTGGTGCAAAAATTCTTGTATCGTCAGTGGTTGCTTGCATTGGATGTGGTGTCGTTTGCAAAATATCTACCTCATGACATGCCGCAGAGTGACAGAGCATGGAGGGACTCAAGGTTGGCAATGCTTGCATACGGAATCCGATATGATGAATGGCGGCAGAATTTTGGGGATATCATGCACAGATATAACTCAAAAAGAAAACGGTCAGAGGAGGGAAGCTACCGCAAAAGGAAAAGAGGGATTGACGCGACGGGTCTACATACATGGCACTATCCTTTCGAAAAATATTGGGGTGATCAGTGGTGGAGAGATTTCCAGCCTGATAGCTGGAGAGAGTTTGCAATATCTACGGTGGGTGAGGAGAAGTTCAGCTTGTTCCAATCAAATGTTAAAGGATCAGGAGGGAGACGTACTGCGTATGATATGGAAGAGGAGGGTGGAAATGAGGCAACACGTAAACGAAGGAGGAAGGAGGAGGAGGTCCAGAATGAAATCATCGCCAGACGTTTAGCAATAACAAACATGAAAGCAACAGAATGGGATTTCAAAACACATGGTTTTGGAGTGGAGATCTGTGGGGATTCTCTTCTTATCATATCTTGGCTCCTAGGGAGGTGGGCGATAACTGACTACACGTATCGAAAAAGAATAGGCTATATCATTGACATCATGAGCGGTCTGACGGAGATCTATGGAGTTCGGGCACCTTCGAATGGCAGGGATCCTTTTAAGCATGAGTTTCGGGAAGTAAATGAGCATGCGGATCGACTCACACATGATGCCCGCGAGGGCAGATCACACGAATGGAAGCGCTCTTTTTGCATGACACACACATATGGACATATAACACCTATCGCATTGAGGGGGTCCTTCGATGGCGGTAAATCTGAGGATGGAGTAGGATGTGGTGCATGGCTCGAGGCGGCGTTCATATCCAGGTCCGACAGGATCGAAGGAAAGTTTTCGACCGTGTCCTGGCAACTCGTCTGGGAAAAAGCATGGTTGATTCCGTCGGAGAGCACAGTCACACAGGCTGAATTATCCGCAGCAGAGTGTACGGTACACAACATCGTTCGTTTGCTTGGTGAGTTTGAGTCTTACTTTACTTGATCGTGGATTGTGAAAGATTGTGCTCACACGGATGAATAAGAGTTTGGTTTCTCGTGTATTGCCCGCGTGTTTGACGCGGATGATATCTCATGAGCTTCGCTCTTGTCATCTGTCCGTGTGCTTGGCACGGTTTTGACTCGCATGATCATGCAAATAAGAGTCTCTGCCGAGACGGACACTGCGACTGGGCCGTCAGGCCCGTGAGAGTCGTTGCCAGCCAGCCAGCCTCCCTCCACTCCAGGGCTCAAGGCGGCTGGATCCCACAGACCGTCTAGGGGGAGCGGTGCCGCGGGACGGCAGCGCGGGGGCCATTGCTGCCTCTTCGTGCACTTCGACTACCACCAGTTCGAGGCAAGCTAGGCCGCCTTTGTATTGTTGTTGCTGCAGTTGTCTCTTTTACTTTCCTATTTTGCTGAACGGACGGACAGCGTATCATCTGCACTTGTTGAGTTTCTTGTGACTTCCGACGGACGGTCTCACGTATTCATTACTGTGCTGGAATCGTGTATTTGTGACTTTCGCCTGACGGACGGTCCACGTATCTTTACTGAGCATATCAGAGTACCTCATCCAGTGTACTTGCGAAGACGGCGGGCTACGACTTTCGACAGCTCAACAAACGACGGAATAGGCAGCCAGAGGTATCAGACACACAGTGGCTCAACAGGTACGGTATTGCAGAACCCATCACAGAGGTCACAGACACACAGTGGCTCAACAAGTACAGTGCAGACAAAACATGTTGCAGGCTTTACCAGTCGGTGAAGTGAAATCCTCTCTGGATAATATCTCTGCAACAGTCCCTTTTCCTGATGATCGCTCTGTTCGTGCACGTGTATCAGATGATGAGAGACAGGCAGAGGAGGTGAGGAGACATAATGTGATTGCTAATGAAAAGAATGACAGCATTCGTTTATTGCTTGAAATGGGGTTTGCCAGCAAAGATAACCAGACAGCCATTCGACACACCCTCGACCAACACACGACCAGAATGGATGTGCAGCAGAAGGCCATTGACACTCTCGGAGACCGTCAGACTAAACTTGAGTCCATCGTTGCATCTATCCAGACGGGAGGGGCTCCCTCGGTGGCGTCTGGTCCAGGATCTGGCGGGGGTACAGGAGGGACGACTGCACAGCAGGCAGCGCGTAACATGTGGCGCCCGACGTTCCTTGAGGTAAAGGGGTGGGTCAAGGACTGGCGGAACCCTGCTGTACGAAACCAACAAATGCTGACATATGATGATGGTATGCGTATTATTAAAAATATGGCCAACGTACTCAGTGAAGATGACAGGGCGTTACTCGACTCAGACAGGACGGAACGACTCAACTCAGGCCGGGTGATGTTCGGTAACATGAAGATGGCGGTGAAGGGGGGAGTAGAGGCAGACATCCTCTGGAGATGGAAAAAGTACCTCGATCAGATTGTGACACCTGTGCAGAATCGTACGCCTCCCCCCCCAGGTATCCAGCTGCCGTCGCCTGAACATCTCATCCAGGGCCTTTCTCAGCAGATAGACCCAACAACTCTGCGCTTCTCAGTGGACTGTGCACCATGGAAGCGACCACATGTCAAAGCTACAAGCCGTTTCATGGCCGTTATGCGTGCTCAGATCCCTACGGTTTCACTTCGTCCTGAGATTGGCCCCCCTGTCAGTACCATCTACTGTACCGTGAGTGGTCAACGACCTTTCCCTCTGGGAGAATTTCGTGAAGGTACGGGCTGGCAGCTCTGGGATGATGCATGGAGGAATCTTGTGACGACATATGGTGTGCAGACCACAAAGGATACGTTTCTGACAGAGTACAATCGTCAGTGAAAGGGAGCCCGACAGTTTTTCCAAGTAAAGGCTGCAACTTGGAACTGTCAGAGGGCTGGTGCTAAAAACTGCAGAGCGGCGGAGGTAATACACTGTTTGGCCCATGTCGGCCTTGCGGCGATTCAGGAGGGACAACATCTGATATCGAGTGAGTGCACACGTTTGGGGTTTAGTGTTTTCCCATCAAGGGATGGGAAGGCGGCCATTATGATGAACGGACAATGGAAGGGACAAGTTCGGGATATTATCACTGCACAATCTAGGCTGGTTGTGGCTGTCTTGGGAAAGAAAAACCACCCTATTATCTTTGCGAGCGTCTACTTACCTGATGAGAGTGTCAAAGATGCTGAGACTATATGTGACGAAACGATTGCTGAACTTACACGGATTATTAGAGAAAGCAGTGGTAAATATAGGACTCCAAGCGTGGTTATCTCGGGGGATTTCAATGTGGAGCTCCCTGGGAACATCTGTGGGGAATTCAAGGGTATAAGATATGCTATCACGTCTGGTGGTGTGGATGGGAGGATGGTTTATTCGGAGGAGGGTACCAAGATCAGAGAGAGAGAGAGGATCAAACAAGACATGAGGAGGAGGATATTAGGTCTGCTCATGGAGTTCGGTTTGAAGGCTGCCAACACATTTCAAGATAGGTCTGTGACGTGGACAGGCTACGCGAGGGGGCGCGTGCCAGCCAGGTCTGCTGTGCTCGACTATATGTGCATACCGCTCCGCTGGGATATAGTGGACATGACGGTATCTTACGAGTTTCACCGAGGGGGTAAGCTGGCTACTAGCCGCTTGTCGGACCATGCGATGCTCGTTCTTTCCGCTAGAGACCACGGGAGTCCTGAGAGATTTTGGAATGCATGTTACCGACCACGGGTGCATTTGGTAGGCTATACACCGAGTGCATGGTATGATGAGAATATCGCACGTACACAATGTGATGAGATGATGGAGAATATTCAGGATTACCAGGGTGACGATGACGATGACAACTTGGGCCTCAAAGGGACCCCCAATGGTATACCTTACGAGACAAAGACCTGCGACGACGATGGTCCTGGATGTGGTACTCCTCGGGACTTTCGTGGTTTGGCTTCTGGGCTCGTGAGCAGTTTTACACAGGGAGTTCATTTTCAGACCAGGGATGCCGCTCAAAAACCTCCCGTGCGACCGTCAGGACTCCAGCCTTTGCTTGAACGGCGTCGTGCACTTCCGCCTGGACTCAGTCCTGAGAGGCGTGAGCTGGCACGTAAGCTCAACGCCCTGCGGAGACAATACCGCCGTGCTCGTCTGGAGTGGCAGATTCCGCCCGTACGCAGACGTGTACGCAATACACTGCACAATCTGGGAGGGACGGAGGATAGACAGCATTGGGAGAGGATCATGCATCATACCTGTCAGGAGCAGTTCTCATCGCTAGAGGCACGTTCGGCCAACAGTCGCCTGCTACAGGAGCTGCGACGAGAGGCCAACATGATGCCGGCCAGGCATCTACCTTTCAGCACGTTTTTACGTGCTCGGAGTCGGCTCCGATCGTCCAGGGCGACAGGACGTGATGGAGTGCCGTGCGAGATATTGAAGAAAATACCTTGGGCCTCTCTGAATAAGATACACACGTTATTTGATCAGGTCTTCAGGGGTTCTATTCCATACCCCGAAAGTTGGCGAGAGATCCTTGTTTGTGTGATGCCAAAGAAGAGTTTAACAAGTAACATGTCCGACTGCAGGTTCCTGTGCTTGCTCAATGCTATCGCACGTTGGTATGTTAGCACGCTTGTGTGTATGATCGAGGAGTCTGTGGAGTCTTCGGGTGTATTACGCCGTCTGGGTCTCTACGGTTTCCAGCGCAACCGCAAAACATTCGAAATCACTGCGGCCCTCAAAAACATGGGCCAACATGCGTCCAAATGGCGTGATCAAGAACTGCACGTTGCTATCTGTGATATACGTAGGGCCTTCGACCATGCCACTGTGGGGAAACTCCGTGAGGCCCTTCAATGGAGTCAGGTACCTCTGCAATTTCAGATACCACTTCTGGAGGCTGTGCTCTATGGGAGCTGTGAGGTCACAGGTGAGGGTCTAAGTATTCAGGGTTTCTCTTGGGATGTGAATATTAGGACTGGAGGTCCAGAAGGGCCACTAGCTTTCAATCTTATTGCTGCCCACATGTGGAGTGCGACGTTTCATACATGGGATGTCTTGGGATACGGTTACAGATGCGAGATTGTAGGGGAAAAATGGAGTACGACGGTTCAGCATACGGTCAACCACATGGTCTGGGCTGATAACGTGGTAGTACTGGCTCAAAGCGAATCACAACTGACCGAGATGCTTTCGCAGCTCACACACTCTCTTGTGCGACACGGCATGGAATGGAAGCCCATTCAAACTGATGCTGCACCCATCCCGCTGCTTGGCGAATACCTTGTATTTGGACAGGATGTGAATTTTGATCAGGACGGTACGGTCTCACAGGTGCATAATGTTGAGATCACCTCGACTACCAATGAATTTCAGACATTTCGGTTATCTCGTGTGAAGTCCACGGTGCTCTTGGGTGTCTTCATTACCACTGACTATCGGGCACACTCTCATGAAGATCTGGCTTTCCGTCTCGATGCTGCAAGGACAACTTTCTATTCACAGAAGACATACTACGGGGCCAGATGTGTACCTATAAATGCTAAGTTCCAGAGGTATACTGAAAGGATACAATCTCAGATACTGTACGGAGGAGAAACTATTACATTGGATGACAGCAGCCTCGAGGACATACATCGCTTCGAGGGCCAGTGTTTACTACAGATCGTGGCCACAAGGAGGTTACCAGACGAGTCCATTCAGGACTATGAGCTGCGAAGGAGGAGGAGATGCAGAACCTTATTTCAGGAGGCAGGTTTCATGCCACTGCCGCAACGACTATTGCTAGCATGCTGGAATGTTGCCAAGGATTTGTCAAGTTTTATCCAGTCTGTGCCTGTGCATAACTGTCACGATCGATGTTGGTACGATGCCAGATTTGGTATGATGGCTTTCCCAAAGCAATGGCATATCATGCGTGACAGAGCTGCTGCATTTTTCCATGCACATGCCTCCACACGTATTCGTCGGGAGGAAGGGGATATGGGGAGGAGGAAAATGGGGGGGGAAGTGACGGCTCAGCGCACGTGGCAGTACCCACTACAACAGTTCTTCGGTGATGACTGGTGGGACTGCATGCTGCACAGTGACTTTTACACGTGGGCTGTCGTGACGGCGGCCGAGCATATTCACAAGTACTTTCAGCCAGAACATAAGAGGGGATGTGGTAACAACTACGAGAAGGAGGAGGATTTGGCATTATTGGACATATGGAGGAGGAAAGTGAGCCCAAGAGAAGAAGGATGGAGGAGGAGGAGAACCTGAGACTCAGCAAACGTATTGCACTGTCGTACATGCGCGAGACGGTCTGGGATATCACCACTCCTGGACTACCTCTGGAGATCTGCGGGGATAGCCTGCTGATTGTATCGTGGATCAACGGTGTGTGGGCATGTGAACAGGTGGACTATCGCAAACGAGTCGCCAACTTGCAAGATCAGTTATACAACATGTGTGTACAGGAGGGGGGGAGACCACCTATGAAGGGACGGGACATTGTGAAGCATATCTTTAGGGAAAACAATGAGAGAGCTGACGCACTGACACATGAGTCCCGCGAGGGCCATACTTATATCAAAGAGTCGTACGATTCTATATTTACTAACACGATGAATGTCGTTGCCATTCGGGGTGCCTGGGATGGTGGCGTCTCGGCCTTAGGAGTTGGGTGTGGTTGCTGGCTTGATATCGGGTTTCGGACAAATACTAACGACTGTGTTTGGACGGAGGTGTACAGAGAGGCCTGGTGTCTGAGCGATACATGCACTGTTACTCAAGCTGAACTGAGTGCCGCGGAACGGCTGCTCGCAGCCACAGCTCGTCTTTCGCGTGTATGCCGTCTCTTTTCATGTTGATGTCTGTGCTTGTTGCATATCTGTGCGCTTCGCGCTGTGTACTGTACAGGCTGAATTGTAACAGCTGACGCTGCCGTGTGGACACTGCGACTGGGCTCTGTGAGCCCGCTTCAGTCGACTCCAAGCCAAGCCAAGCCTCCCCCCTCCGGAGCGCCAGCAGGGAGGGCGGGGGGGCGGGGCGCGCAGAGTCGGCAGAGGGGCGCGGGGGCGGAGAGCGCTGACCAGCGTGGGGATCGGTTCGTAGGTGCGACGTCATCAGTGCGTCCGTGTCCGTGGGTGTGTGTGTGTGTGTGTGTGTGTGCGTGTGTGTGTGTGTGTGTGTCTGTGTGTGTCTGTGTGTTGTGCGTCTGGTGTTTGTGTGCTCGTGTGTGTGTGTGTGTGTGTGTGTGTCTGTGTCTGTCTTTGTCCGTGTGTGTATGTGTGTGTGCGTGCGTGTATGTATGTGTGTGCGTTTGTGTGCGTGCGTGTGTGTGTGTGCGCGTGCGTATGTGTGTGTGTGTGTGCTCGTCTTTGTGTGCGTGTATGTGCATGTGTGTGTGCGTGTGTATGTGTGTATGTGTGTTTTTGTGTGTGTGCGCGCGTGTGTGTGTGTGTCTGCGTGTGCATGTGTGCGTGTGAGTGCATGTGTGCGTGTGTGTGTATGTGTGTGTGTGTGTGTGAGAGCGTGTGTCTGTGCGTGTGTGTATGTGTGTGCTTGTGCGCGTCTGTGTGTGTGCGTGTGTGTTTATGTTTGCGTGTATGTGCATGTGTGTCTGTGCTTGTTTACGTGTGTGTGTGCGTGTGTGTGTGTGTGTGTGTGTGTGTGTTCGGGTGCGTGTGCGTGTGTGTGTGTGCGTGTGTGTGTGTGTGTGCGTGCGTGGGTGTGCGTGTGTATGTGTGCGTCTGTGTGCATGTGTGTGCGTATATGTGTGTGTGCGTGTGTTTGTGCGTGTGTGTATTGTGTGTTTGTGCGCGTCTGTGTGTGTGTGCGGGTGTGTTTATGTTTGCGTGTATGTGCATATGCGTGTGTGTGTGTGTGTGTGTGTTTACGTGTGCGTGTATGCGCATGTGCTTGCTTGCGTGTGTGCGTGTGTGTTTGTGTGTGTTCGGGTGCGTGTGCGCGTGTGTGTGTGTGCGTGTGTGTGCGTGTGTGTGTGTGTGTGCTTGTGTGTGCGTGGGTGTGCGTGTGCGCGTGTGTGTGCGTGCGCGCACGGTGCTGGCGCCGCCTGCGCCCGCCTCCTTCCCTCCCCCTCCGCCCTTTCCTTCGGCGCTCCGCGAGGGCGGAGTGGATGGAGTGGAGGGAGGGGGCCCCGACATGGGGCGGTGCCTCCCCCCTCCGGAGCGCCGGCGGGAAGAGCAGGGGGGGCGGGGCGCGCAGGGGCGGCAGGGGGGTGGCGGGGGCGGAGAGCGCTGACCAGTGTGGGGATGGGTGTGTAAGTGCGACGTCGTCATTGTGTCCGTGTCTGTGGATTGTGTGTGTGTGTGTGTGTGTGCGTGTGTGTGTGCGTGTGCGTGTGCGTGTGCGTGTCTGGCAGGTGGTGTGTGTGGGCGCGCGTGTGTGTGTGTGTGTGTGTGTGGCTGTGCTGCGTTTGTTTGTCTGTTTGTGTGTGATTGTGTGTGTTTGCGTGCGTGTGTGTGTGTGTGTGTGTGTTTGTGTGCGTGTGCGCGCGCGGTGCAGGCGCCGCCCGCGCCCCCCCTCCCCCACCTCCCATCCCCCCCCCCCCAGCGCTCCGCGAGGGCGGAGTGGATGGAGTGGAGGGAGGGCCGGCCCCGACATGGGGCGGTGCCTCCCCCCTCCGGAGCGCAGGCGGGAAGGGGGGGGGGGCGGGGTGCGCGGGGGCGCGGGGATTTCGCGTGGGAATGAGAGCGCTGAGCAGCGGGGGATCGGTTTGTGAGTGCGAAGGCGTCGGTCCGTCTGTATCTGTAGATGTTTGCGTTTGTGCGTGTGTGTGTGTGTGTGTGTGTCTGGCAGGCAGGTGTGTGTCTGTGTGTGTGTGTGCGTGTGTGTGGCCGCGTCTGTGTGTTTGTGTGTGCGTGTGCGTGCGGGTGTTTCTGTGTCTGTGTCTGTGTTCGTGTCTGTATGCGCGCGTGTGTGTGTGTGTGTGTGTGTGTGTGTGTATGATTTTTTTTGTTGGTGCGTGTGTGTGTGTGTGTGTGTGTGTGTTTGTTTGTGTGCGTGTGTGTGTGTGTGCGTGTGTGTGTGTTCGTGAGGAGGTGCCCGCGCGCGAGTGAGCGCGCGTGGTTGTGAGTACGTGCCCGCGTGAGATTGTGTATATATTCGCGTGCGCGCGCATGTGCGTGCGCGCGCTCGTGCCCGGTGCGTTGCCGCGCCTGCTGACGTCGATCGTATTTTCGCATACTTTTCCATCTGTACATGTCTACATACATGTTCGCTGCCGCGGCAGCATCGCTCTCGCGCGCTGAAAGACGCACTAAAACTCATACATGTATGTGTCCATTTCATTATTGGAAATATTGTCACCGTGCGCACTCCAGAGATACGCGTGGACTTATGACACGTGGCTAGGAGCTCTACGAGGTCCCCGGCGGTAACCAGGTTGATATCTATATCCATTCGAAACTTATCTCGTACCGTTCGCTATCAGGGGAGGCTTTGATGGCGGGGTTGACCAGCAAGGATCAGGATGTGGTTTCTGGCTTCAGATCGGCTTAATCAATACTCAGTGCAATTCCAGTGAGATAGGCATCGCTTCCGCGAGAACCGTGGGCCCCTTCCCTGCTGGGCATGAGTTTGCTGTTTCTAGTGCCGTGCCCCTCGTTTGGAGGGATGTGGCCGAGGCCGCGTGGCTCCTCGAAGGAGCTACAGTCACAGAATGTGAATTGTCGGCAGCCGAAGCGCTGCTCAGCGCTGCCCGTGTGTTGCTGCGGGACCGGTCCTCGCCCAGCTGCACCCAGCTGGGAACGCGAGTCCAAACAAACAAACAAACAAACCAGGTTGACGGTTTACCGCCGGCGCCCAGTCTTTTCTGGAGAGCCTTGGGAGCCCCCCTGGAGCGCGGCGGAACTGCTGCCAGAAACGCTTCCATGCGTGCCTGCACGCATGCAGGCGCGCGAGGAAGCTTGCCGGCGGCTCTTCCCGACACATTGCCGGGGCGAACGAACTGCTGGGAAAGCTTTCTCTGATGTGTGTGCCCTTTGCTCTCCGGGTTTTTCCTGGAGAGCTCGCTGAGAGCTAAAGGGTTTATAATAAGAAGCCGGACGGTGGTGGTGCCCGCCAGGAGCTCTTCCACGGCGGTCCACGTTCCCCGCAGCAACTCGCGCGGCCCGGCAACGTGTCCGGGACAGGTTCTGGCAAGCTTTTACGCGAGCTTGCACACGTGCAGACGCGTGTTGGAACGTTTCTGGCAGCGCTTCGGCAGCCCTACAGGGAAGCTCCCCAGAGCTCTTCAGGAAAGATACTTCGTCCCGAAAGGGTCTCTTCGCTCTTCGGGTTTTGGGCGCTACCAAGTAACTCGTAGAGCTTCCCTTAGCAAGTACCTCGTAGAGCTCTTCAGCAAAGAGCTGAGAGGAATTCCGGCGAAGAGTGACTCGTAGAGCTTCCCTAAGCTAGTTGCTGGAAGCTTAAGAGTAATTCCGGCGCGCTTGAGAGCTAGTTGGCACGAAAAATCTCGACGGAACTTTTGGTGACTTTTGGTCGGTTGAAAATTTTGTTCTCGGAATTTGAACATTCGTTAGAGCTCTAGTATTTTTTCCTGTGATATTCGATCTTATTCCTGCTCGCCATCTCGATCTGAGCTCGATCGGATGACTATTACTATCGAAAAGCACTGTTGCGGGATCGGCCGTTTTGAGTTATCTTGATACGCACTGACGGTTTTCTGAACATAACTCGAGCTTTAGGCCAGCTACAGAGCTGGTAAGCACAGCTAATCGATGTAGAATGATTAGGCGCGTTCGGCTGTTGAATCCAGAGGTCTGAACTCGGTTTGATAGCCGAGCTAGATCCGCAAACCTATTCGTATTATTCGAGCCATCTTGACAGTAACTCCTGGTTTTCTGCACCTAACTCGAGCTGTAGAACAGCTACAGAGCTGATATTTCAGAAACCAATTGGGAACCATCAGTTGCGTTTGTCTGTCGAATCCAGAGCTCTGAACTCGGTTTGCTGCCCGATCTAGAGTCGCGTTCTCTTCGCTCAACTCGCGCTGAGGGGTGCTACAGTGCTGGTGGTCACAGGAATTGATTTGAAGACACCAGGCGCGTTCGCCTGTCGAATCCAGAGCTCGGAACTCGGTCTGCTGCCCGAATTGTCTGCGAAACTACTGTATTGTTCGAGTCATCCTGAGAGGTGCTGTGCCTTTAACTCGGGCTGTAGGGCTGGAGAGCTTAATGACAGGAGTCGATTCGTAGACATCAGACGCGTCCGCCTGTCGCATTCAGAGGACAAACAATATTTTCTATAAGTCGGAATGTTGGTAGGTGCTGTCCGTTTACTCAATTAAAGTCGAGCTAGGAAGCTCTACGAGTCTTCCGGCGGTAACCAAGGTTGACGGTTTACCGCCGGCGCCCAGTAGAGCTAGTACCTCGTAGAGCTCTTCGGCATCGATTAGCTTGAGGATTTCCGGCGCGGGATGGAGCTAGTTTGTGGGCGCTGGAGAGCTAGTAACTCGTAGAGCTTCCCTCAGCAAGTTGTTGCTGGGAGCTTAAGAGTAATTCCGGCGCGCTGGAGAGCTAGTTGGCAAGAAAATATCGACGCACCTTTTGCTAACTTTTGGTCGGTTGGAATTTTTGTTTTCGAAATTTGAACATTCGTTAGAGCTCTAGTATTTTTCCCATGCTATTCGATCTTATTCCCGCTTGCAATCTTGATTTCAGCTCGATCGGGTACCTTTTACTGCCAAAAAGCAGGCAGGCGGGATCGGCCGTTTCGAGTCATCTTGATACGCACTGTCGGTTTTATCAAGATAACTCGAGCTTCAGGACAGCTACAGAGCTGTTGAGCACAGCTAATCGATGCAGAATGATGAGGCGCGTTCGCATGTTGCATCCAGAGGTCTGATCTCGGTCTGCTAGCCGAGCTAGGTCCGCAAACCTATTCGTATTATTCGAGTCATCTTGACAGACGCTCTCTGTTTTCTGTACTTAACTCGAGCTGTAGGACAGCTACGTAGCTGATACGTACAGAATCTGATTCAGAATCATAGTGGCCGTTGTCTGCTGAATCGAGAGCTCACTCGGTCTGCTCTAACTATTCGTATTGTTCGAGTCATCTTGAGAGATGCTGTCGGCTCTCTGCACTTAACTCAGGCTGTAGGGGGGCTGCATAGCTGGTAATCACTGGAATCGATTCGGAGATATGAGGCGCGTCCTCTTGAATCGAGAGCTTCGAACTCAGTCTGCTGCCAGAACTAGAATCGCGAAGCTATTCGTATTGTTTGAGTCATCCTCAGAGGTGCTATCGGTTTTCTGCATAACTCGGGCTCTAGGGGGGCTCCAGGGCTGGTAATCACATAACTCGATGCAGAGACATCAGACGCGTCTGCCTGTCCCATGAAGAGGTTTGAACTCGGTCTGATACTCGAGCTAGATTTGCCAAACTGTTCGTATTGTTCGAGTCATCTTGAGAGGTGCTGTCGATTTACGCGCATAACTCGGGCTGTAGAAGAGCTACAGAGCTCGTACAGGAGACAATCCAGAAGCATCTGGGACGTTCGGCTGTTGCATCCGAGAGGTCTGAAATTGGTTGGGCTGAAAAACTATCTTTCCCGTGTAATTTTTTGACATTATATGTTGTCAGGAAGCTCTACGAGTCCCCCGGCGGTAACGAAGGTTGAGCTCAAGACATCTCGGCTCCAGGGCTCCAGGATCCCACTGGGGCTCAGGGGGTGTCGGCGTCGCGGGGAGACGGCGCGGCAGCCATCGCTGCCATCGACGGGTGCGGCATCTTCGAGGTCAGCTAGGCTGCTTTCTTTGTTTGCTGCGCTTGTTATCTTTTGTTGTACGTGCGCGACGACGGACGGATACGACTTTTCGGTTCTCGCGAGAAGGTTTCAGCTGGAGGATATATCACCGACAGTGCCATATTTGCAGTACTCACAGGATTACGGTCAAAAGCCAGATACTGCTGTAGAGCGAGCTTCTCGTAAAAGACAACTTCAGGATATTGAGAAGACCCCAGGTGACTACCCATTGGACGGAAGATTGAATACTGCCGACTCTACTCCAGATAGTGAATCTGCTGTACCTCTCTGTGAACGGACGGTGACACGACAGTGGTTGCAATCGTGGGGATACGGACCTCAGTGTATCGACACAATGCCCGAGCATGCAGATAACATGACGGTGGATGGCGGAGCCCCCCCTGTGAAGCGTAATCGTGAGGAGGTTCTTGCTGAAAGGAAGGCCGCCTTGGAGGGAAAGGATGGTATGCAGAGTTTACTATTGCAGATGATGCACAAGATGGATGATAACACTGAAAGGATCCAGGATGCCATAGGAGTTCAGGGGACAAAATCGACAACGTTCAGGCCCAGGTCCAGAAGCAGGGGGTTGCGATTCCTAATTTGGAGACGAGCGTTCAAGGGCTTGAGAATAAACATAATCGACTCGAGACGATCGTCCAGGGGCTCCAGGGACAGGTTCGTGCGGGTTCAGTTGCCAGTGACGCTTCGACGAGGCCTGACAATACCAGGACGGGAAGATACCAGGCTCCTGGAACCACCTACTTCTCTCCAACGTATGTCGAACTCAAGGGATGGGTCACCAACTGGAGTGACAGGGATAGGAGGTCTCAGGAAATGCTCATGTGGGAGGATGTGAAGGTGCTCATAGATAACATTACGAATCATTGTCTGTCGGAGGATGATCGTGTGCACGTGTGTGTTGACGGTACTGAGCGCATCAATGCTGGCCGTTACATGTTCGGATCGGCCAAAATCAAATTCAAGCCAGGGACCGACAGGGATATTATTTGGAGGGTCAAACGGTGCATCGACCTTGTGACGGTACCCCCTGCTAAACGCCCCGCGCCTCCTCCAGGAATCCAGATCGCTGCACCACAGTGCCTCATTGAGAATATGAAGCAGGTTATCAACCCTGAGTCGATCAAAGTCAGTGTCGAATGCCCAGAGTGGAAGAGGGACCACGTGAAGGCGGTGGGGAGATTCTGCGGCACTATTCGGAGCATGTGTACACAGATTGGTATCGAGGTTATTGCTGTGCGAGGGGAAATGGGACCGCCCAAATCAACTATATGGACAGTGCCCACGACGGCCGCTCCGAGGCCGATGCTTCTGGCCGAGTTTACCACGACGCGGGCGACATGGGAGGTGTCGAGTGAGACTGTCGACAGGTTGCATCAACTCATACCTGCGTTTACTAAGACGAAGGCTGATATCGAGACGGAAGTCAACAGGAGGGTGTGACGACGACGACGCCGAACACCGTTCAAGGGGATCCGACTGGGTAGCTGGAACCTCAATCGGGCGGGGTCGGCCAATTTCAAGGGGAATGAGATTCTGAGGTGCCTTTCAATGCGAGATTGCATCTGGGGTGTCCAGGAATGCCAGAATCTTTTTGGAGGCAAATTCGATGCATATATCAGACGGTGTGGTCTATCATATCGTGTGAGTTGTGACGGTAAGTGTGGGTTATTATTTAACAAAGAGTGGAGTACGTGTGTGCGTGAATCAATATGTCAATATGAACGGTTCTGTGTGGTGGTCTTTGGTAGTGGAAGTGCCCCTGTGATAGTTGCCTCTGCGTATCTTCCCGACCCCGGCGTCGAGAACGCCGTAGATGTGCAGTGCGTGGTGTTGGACGCGCTCGAGTCAGTTATTCTCACTCTGCGCAGCCGCTGGAAGGGGGCGACTGTCTCTGTGCTGCTCGACGCCAACGTTGAGCTCTCCCCATCAACTCAGCTGCAGTGCTCACGCACTGGGACTGTCTATGAGGCGGTGGGAAGTGCTACCAAGGAGGAGAGGAGGACTTGCGAGGAGGGAGGTGCACAACGGGTGAGGAGGGACGTACGACAACAGTTGCGCGAGCGTGTTCTGTGCTTTCTAGGGCGCCTGGGGATGAAGGCTGCCAATTCGTTCTTGCCACGGCGACTACACGCATGGGAGAGCTACGGAGTATCTCGGTGGGGGACGTGTAAGAAGGTTCTTGATTACATTTTTGTTCCCAGGACGTGGGGGATCGATGAGATGACGGTCGAAGCGATCATGAGTAATGGGGGGAAGACAAATCGTAGTCGTCTCAGCGACCATGGCCTGCTTCAGGGGACTTTTAGTGACACAGGCGCTGAGCTGGTCAAACGTAGTATCCCGACGGCAGCTCGTGAAAAGAGTTTGGTGGGTTATAAGACGGTGAATTGGGGGGACCTCAATATGGCGCGAAAGGAAATCGATCGGGTCTTGGGAGATGCCAATACTACTTGTTCTCCAGGGGACCTTGTGTCGACCACTATTCGGGCCTGTACTGAGCAGGAGGATATCAAATTCACGACTGCCACCACGGGACGGGGACTACCGCCAATTAGGCCTGCAGGGCTCACGGCCTGCCAGGAGATTTTGCGACGGAAGCCTCTGCCAGCGTCAGTGGACGTGCCCAGCTTGCGCAGACGTGCCAACGGACTGCGGAGGGAGTATCGTGCGGCGTTGGCCGCGTGGACCTCTCCTGCCTCCAGGCGCAAAGAGCGTCACGGTATGAAGCACCTCATTGTGCAGGGACGGATATCTGAGGACAGGGAGGAGTGGGTGGAGGAGATCAGAGCACATACCAGACAGAAGTATACTTCGGAGGAGGTCAGAGGACGGGATATGGCGATGTTGGAGGAGTTGAGGAGGGATGCACAACATAACCTATGTGACGGGTGCTGCACTGAGGGGCTGACAATGGCGGTGGTATGCCAGGCACGGTCACGTCTCAAGTCCAAGCGTGCCACCGGCCCCGACAGGCTGCCTTGTGAAATCCTCAAGGCATTGCCGTGGGCGACTTTGCGTGGCGTTGCGCGGATGTTTGATGAGATATTTCGCTTGGCACGGCAGTATCCGCAGGATTGGAGGCAAATTTTGATCGCCTTCATGCCCAAGCTGCCGAGCTTGACATCGCTGACAGATGCACGGTACCTCTGTCTGCAAAACAGTCTCAGCCGTTGGTATTCTGCTTGTGTGGTGATCTTGGTCGAACAACTTGTGTCTCGGGCTGGCCTCATGGGACCCCTGGGCATCTACGGCTTCCAGGAGGGACGTAAGACGGTGGAAATTGTGGGGGCCCTCAAGGCTCTGGCTCAACATGGGGACGTCTGGGGAAAAGATCAGACGGTCCATATCGCTAACGCCGATATCAAACAAGCGTTCGACCACTGCAGCCTTCTAAATGCCAAACGAGCTATGTGCCATGCCAATATTCCTGCCTATCTGCAGTATGCTTTGCTATCACCGCTGGTTTGCACTACGGGGTCGTTAGTTGTCGAGGGTATGGCCATTCACGACATCAACTGGGACGTCTGCATACGGACGGGCGGCCCTGAGGGGCCTCTTCTCTTTAATCTTATCATATGTGCCATGTGGGGACCTATATTTCGGGATTGGGACAGTAGAGGTGTGGGGTATGTGCTGGAGGGCGTCTGTGGTGAGTATGAGCGACGGACAACAGTGAACCACTTTGTGTGGGCGGACAACTGCTACCTTGTCTCTGCCTCCTCAACTGTGTTGGCTCAGATGATGCACGATCTAACACTACCACTACATGACTGGGGGATGAGATGGAAGGATAGCAGCCTGTTGTACATGACATGTGGGGAGAATGCTAAAGTGGACGGTGACGGACATATACTTACCAGCGAGGATTTGTGTATACCTGAATGCTCGGGATATCAGGGCTTTAGACTTCGACGTGTTGGCAGTATGAAAGTATTGGGTCACGAGATCTTCTCCACATACTTAGTGCCCGCTCATCCTGATGTTGAATATCGCATCAAGGAGGCTCGAGCTTGTTTCATTGGACAGTCGAATTTCTTTCGTAACAGAGCGGTAGCTGTTCGTGATAAGTTTTGCCGTTATCAAGACAAGGTGCAGAGTATGGCGTTGTATTGTCTAGAGACATGTACTGCGGATGCTTCCTCGCTACACATGCTCAATGCCTTCGAGGGATGGTGTTTGTGCCGTATGTTCCGACGGCCGAGGAGAGAGGAGGAGACCATGGCGGACTGGAACCGACGACGGTACCACGAGGCCAGAGAGCAGTTTCGATCTTATGGATTTGCGAGTTTGGTGCAGAGATTTCTTCGTATGGTGTGGAACTCCGCGAAGGATGCTGCTGATTTCATTTCTATGTTGTGTACCGCTTCTCATGAGGAAATATCTTCGACGCAACGTACGTGGAGAGATCACCACATGACTACGGTTGCGTATGGCCCATTGTGGGACAGACTCAGGACGGATGCGTCTGAGTGCTTGCGGGGTATGTTTCACTTCCAAGAGGCCTCGCAGCTAAAAAGGAGACATGTTAGTTCAGGTCGAGCTGTCGGCCAGAGATGCTGGCTATTTTCTTTCTGCGAATTCTACGGACTCAAATGGTGGGAGTCCTTTGTGCCGACAGATGCTGCGTATGTTCAGTTCTGCGAGCACATGTGTACACGGACGATGCTGAGTTATTTTCAGAAAAGAAAAGGGTACGGTACAACAGGTGGGGCCCCGCAGGAGGTACTTACTATCACACAAAACGACCTACACACCTATGGGGCCCAAGAGGGCACTGCGGCGTTCAACGACAAACTGGCCAAACGTATTGCGTTACAAAATATGAAGGAGGTTGAGTACGACCTCGACTCATTTGGGATCCCCGTGTATATTTCTGGGGACAGTCTTCTGGTGGTGTCTTGGCTGCAGGGCGTCTGGAGGGTGCTCAATCGTACGTATCAGGATAGGATCAACAGAATGATAAACCAACTCGACAACATGTGTCAAAGATATGGAATTAGGCCTGCCTGTCGCGGGAGGGAAAGTATTGACCACACATATAGGGAATGGAACACACGTGCAGATGTACTCACTCATACGGCCCGCGTCGGGCCACCAGTGATTCGAGATAGGATAGGGCTTCACGCCCCTCAGTTACAACAGGTGTTTCGCGTTTGTGCCATCAGAGCTGGATTCGATGGTGGTGTCTCTTGCGACGGCGTGGGAGTCGGGTGCTGGATAGATGTTGGAAGGGTATCGAGACTCTCAAGGCAGCCACTCAGCCATGAGATCATTTGGACGGAGGTGTACAGTGCGGCACTCTCGATTGATCCAACTTCAACAGTGACTGATGCCGAGGTCTCGGCCGTTGAGCATACGATTATGATCTTGCCGCGGGTTGTACAAGCGTATTTCGGACAGGATATGATGTGATTTTGATTGTGCACACTCACGCCATGCCCTCTTTTGTCGTGTGTGTGTGCTTGACCTCTCATCCTCCTAATAAGAGTTGGCTTTCGCCTCTGATCGTTTGGATCGGTGAGGCTTCCGCCTACTCCCGATGCGCCCGCTCCTTGCTTCCGACTAGGCTGGAAAGCCTGCACAGTCGACCGCAAAGTCCGCAAAAAAAGAAGGTTGACGGCTTACCGCCGGCGCCCAGTTGGCAAGAAAATTCTGGACGGACCTTTTGGTGACTTTTGGTCGGTTGAAAATTTTGTTCTCAAAATTCAACAATTCGTTTGAGCTCGAATATGTTTTCCCGTGATATTCTACCTCATTCCCGCTCGCCATCTTGATCTCAGCTCGATCGGGTATCTTTTACTGCCAAAAAGCACTCTGGCGGGATCGGCCGTTTCGAGTCATCTTGATACGCGCTGTCGGTTTTCTCAAGATAACTCGAGCTTCAGGACAGCTATAGAGCTGATAAGCACAGCCAATCGATTCAGAATGATCAGGCGCGTTCGAATGTTGAATCGAGAGGTCTGAACTCGGTCTGCTAGCCGAGCTAGGTCCGCAAACCTATTCGTATTATTCGAGTCATCGTAGAAGAGGCTCTCGGTTTTCTGTACTGAACTCGAGCTGTAGGACAGCTACAGAGCTGATGGTCACAGAAATCGATTGGGCATCATCAGACGCGTTTGTCTGTCCAATCGAGAGCTCTGAGCTCGGCCTGCTGCCCGAGCTAGGTCCGCGAAACTACTCGTATTGTTCGAGTCATCTTGAGAATTGCTCTCGGTTTTCTGCACTGAGCTCGTGCTGGGGGAGGGCTACAGTGCTGCTGGTCGCAGGAATTCATTTGGAGACATCAGGCCCGTCTGTCTGTCGAACCGAGAGCTCGGAACTCGGTCTGCTTCTCGAACTAGCTCCGCGAAGCTGTTGTATTATTCAAGTCATCCTGAAAGCTGCTGTCGGTTTCTGCACTTAACTCGGGCTGTAGGGGGGTTGCAGGGCTGGTAATCGCAGGAGTCGGTTCACAGACATCAGACGCGCCCGCCTGTCGCATTCAGAGGTCTGAACTCGGTTTGACACTCGAGCTGGGTTCTAAACCGTTCGTTTTTTTGCCAGAGTCATGTTGAGAGGTCTGGCTTGGGCTGAAATTCTCTGGAATTTTTTCCACATTATATAATGTCAGGAAGCTCTACGAGTCCCCCCGGTACACGTGCTGGGACTCGTGTGAGGACTGGCGGAGCTCCTATCGGCATGCGCCCGTGGAGAACACCTTTTGAGCTTGTGGGAGGGAAGTACTGGTACCATGTTCTGGAATGGTCAGAGGAGGCCTGGGTCAAGTTCGCTCGTCAAGTTTTCATGCTTCTTCAGGTTCCTGGTGTTTCTGATTTCCTGGTTCTTAAAGATCCTATCCCTTGGAAGCCTATGGAAGAAAGGGAGGAGGAGGTACTTTCGGAGGAGCTTAGCAGGAAGAAGGAGGAGGTGTTGTCCAAACGGTATGCTAAGATATTGGAGGATTACACGGAGTGGGAGTTCCAGGTGGGAAGGATTGCCATTGAACTGAAGGGAGACTCTCAATGCGTTGTGCGGTGGATCCAAGGCTTGTATTTTACTGCCAATGTGCATTATGACAAGATTGTGGGCGGCATTCAGAATAAGTTAGACATTCTAGCTAAGAGATGTGGTGTGCAGGCGGCCTGTCTTGGGAGACATATCTTCAAGTGGGTATACAGAGAGGACAATACTGCTGCGGATGAGTTAACACACAGAGCTAGGCAGGGCATTTGTAGAACACGTTTTAGGCATGATTTCCTATCCCATGTTAAAGCTAACGCTATTCTGATCGACGCCATTCGGGGAAGCTTCGATGGTGGAAGATCCTATCTGGGCGTAGGCTGTGGCTGGCAGATTGATTTTCATTTGTGCTCCTCTTCTGTTGCTGAATATCCTGTCACTCTTCCGAGTGGCGTGTGGGAGCCCAACGTGGCCTCTTCCTCTTTCCTCCTTCCCCCCTCGAGCACTATCACTGCAGCTGAGTTAGAGTCTGCCCGACAACTCCTTTTGGGAGTGGAGGAATGCCTGCATTTGGCAGGATACTAGGCCTCCCTGTGTGGCTATCGCCTGGGCGGTGACCCGACCCTGCTGTGGCGGCACGCAATGCGCAAAAAGAAAGGTTGACGGCTTACCGCCGGCGCCCAGTACCTCGTAGAGCTCTTCGGCATCGATGAGCTAGAGAAATTCCGGCGCGGGGTGGAGCTAGTTGGTCGACCCGGCCAGAAAGGACAAAGTGATAACTTTTGGGTGGTGTTGCAATTTTTTAAAAGATGTTTGACAATTCATTTTGAGAAAGCAGATGTTTCGCACCTGTAAACGACTATGAGGGCCTCTCTGTCTGAGTATGAGCTCTGTAGGCGTAGTTTTACTATCAAACACTTGGGGGAATCATCTTCATGTCGAAACATTTTTTTTTTGTTTTTCGAGAAATGCTTCCAGAAGCTCTCTCTTTCGACTCCGAGTACTATAACACGTGAAATGAGCTCTACGAGGTTCCCGGCGGTGACCAGGTTGACGGTTCACCGCCGGCGCCAGTACCTCGTAGAGCTCTTCGGCATCGATGAGCTAGAGGAATTCCGGCGTGGGGTGGAGCTAGTTGGAGCGCCCGGCCAGAAAGGACAAATTGGTGACTTTTGGTCGGTTTTACAGAAATTTCAAAGATATTTGACCATTTATTTTGAGAAAGCAAATTTTTGCGCGTCGCATTGGCATAGAAACTCTTCTCTGAGAGCAGCTCAGCTCTCCCAATGCCTTTTTGCTTGAGTTGACTCCCGGGAACATCACAAAAATCGAAAATGAACATTTTCGAAAAATCTATATTTTTCCACTCTGTGTCGATTCTCTGCACTCTTACCAGTGAGAGCGCCGGGGGACTCGTGGAGCTTCCTGACAACATATAATGTCGAACAACAAAAATTGCACAGAACGGGTAGTTTATCAGCCCAAGCGATTTCAGACCTCTCGATGCAACAGCCGAACGCCTCCGATGCTTCTGGATTGTCTTCTGTACGAGCTCTGTAGCTCTCCTACAGCCCCAGTTACGTGTGTAAATCGACAGCAACCCTGAAGATGACTCGAACAATACGAATAGTCTGGCAAACCTAGCTCGAGTATCAGACCAAGTTCAGGCCTCTGAATGCGACAGGCGGACGCGTCTGATGTCTGCGAATCGTTTCCTGTGATTACAGCCCATCTCAGGATGACTCGACAATACGAATAGTTTGGGGGACCTAGTTTGGGCAGCAGACGGAGTTCCGAGCTCTGGATTGGCGGAGGCGCCTGATATCTCCAAATCGATTGCTGTGACTACCAGCACTGTAGCCCCCCACAACCCGAGTTAAGCACAGAAAATCGACAGCACCTCTCAAGATGACTCGAACAGTACGAATAGTTTCGCGATTCTGGAGCGGGCAGCAGACCGAGTTCCGAGCTTTGGATTCGACGGGCAGACATGCCTGATGTCTCCAAATCGTTTCCTGTGACTACCAGCACTCTAGCCCCGCCAGAACCCGAGTTAAGAAACCGACAGCACCTCTCAAGATCACTCGAACAATATCAATAGTTTCGCGATTCTGGAGCGGGCAGCAGACCGAGTTCAGAGCTCTGGATTCAACAGACAAGCGCGACTGATGAATCTGGATCGGTTTCTGTAAGTTTCAGCTCTGTAGCTGTCATATAGCTCGAGTTAAGTACAGAAAACCGAGAGCGCTGTCAAGATGATTCGAATAATACGAATATGTTTGCGGACCTAGCTCGGCTAGAAGACCGAGTTCAGACCTCTGGATGCAACGGACGAACGCGCCTGATCATTCTGAATCGATGAGGTGTGCTTACCAGTCCTGTAGCTGTCCTGTATCTCGAGTTGAGTCTAATATACCGACAGCGCGTATCAAGATGACTCGAAACGGCAGATCCCGCCTGGACGCTTTTTGGCCCCAAAAAGGTACCCGATCGAGCTGACATCAAGATGGCGATCGGGAATAAGATCGAATATCACGGGAAAAAATATTAGAGCTCTAACGAATGGTTGAATTTCGAGAACAAAATTTTCAACCGACCAAAAGTGAGCAAAAGGTCCGTCGAGATTTTTCTTGCCAACTAGCTCTCCAGCGCGCCGGAATTACTCTTAAGCTCCCAGCAATAACTTGCTAAGGGAAGCTCTACGAGTTACCGCGAAAGCGCGTCAAGATGACTCGAAACACAGTCGGTTCCCTCAAGTCTTTCGATAGTAATACTGCAGCTACGGACCTGAGAATTTTACTGGCAGACGCGGCATAACCCACTTCAGGTGGGAAAAATTTGGTTTCTCGAAATGAATTGTCAAATGTCTTTCAAACTGGGCGCCGGCGGTAAAACGTCAACCTTTCTTACCGCCGGGGGACTCGTAGAGCTTCCTGACAATATATAATGTCGCAAAAAATTGCAGAGGACAAACAGTTTTTCAGCCCAAGCGATTTCAGACCTCTCGATGCAACAGCCGAACGCCCCCGATGCTTCTGGATTGTCTTCTGCACGAGCTCTGTAGCTCTCCTACAGCCCGAGTTACGTGCGTAAATCGGCAGCACCTGTCAAGATGACTCGAACAATGCGAATAGTTAATACGAACAATTTCGCGGTTCTAGTTCGGGCAGCAAGTCGAGTTCTGAGCTCTGGATTCGACAGGCGGACGCGCCTGATGTCTTCAAATCGATTCCTGTGACCACCAGCACTGCGGGCCCGCTACAGCCCGAGTTAAGTGCAGAAAAGACAGCACCTCTGAAGATAACTCGAACAATACGAATCGTTTCGCGATTCTAGATCGGGCAGCAGACCGAGTTCAGAGCTCTGGATTCTAGAGACAAACGCGGCTGATGATTCTGAATCGGCTTCTGTTAGTATCAGCTCTGTAGCTGTCCCATAGCTCGAGTTAAGTACAGAAAACCGAGAGCACCTGTCAAGATCACTCGAATAATACGAATAGGTTTGGCAACGTAGCTCGGCTAGCAGACCAAGTTCAGACCTCTGGATCCAAGAGACGAACGCGCCTGATCATTCTGGCTCGATAAGGTGTGCTTACCAGCTCTGTAGCTGTCCTGTATTTCGAGCTAAGTCCAACGTACCGACAGCGCGTATCAAGATGACTCGAAACGGCAGATCCCGCCTGTGACGCTTTCTGGCAGTAAAAGGTACCCGATCGAGCTGAGATCAAGATGGCGAGCAGGAATATGATCGAATACCACGAGAAAAAAATACTAGAACTTTAACGAATCGTCAAATTTCGAGAACAAAATTTTTCACCGACCAAAAATCAGCGAAAGGTCCGTCGAGATTTTTCTTGCCAACTAGCCCTCCAGCGCCCCGGAACTGGCGCCGGCGGTGAACCGTCAACCTGGTCACCGCCGGGAACCTCGTAGAGCTTCTTACGCGCGTAAGAAAGCTCAGCTTCAAAAGAGAGGGCTTCTGGAAGCATTTCTCGAAAAAGAGAAAACATGTTTTTGTTTCATGTCGACATCAAGTTGGTTTCGACAAGTGTTTTGATAGTACAAGTCCACCTACAGAGCTCATATTAAGACGCAGAGGCCCTCGAAGTCGTCCAAAGGTGCGAAAAATCTGCTTTCTGAAAATAAATGGTCAAATCTTCGCAAAACCATCCAAAAGTTAACACTTTGTCCGCCCTGGTCGGGTGGGCCAACTGGCGCCGGCGGTGAACCGTCAACCTGGTCACCGCCGGGAACCTCGTAGAGCTCCTTGCACCCGTAAGAAAGCTCAGGATCGAAGCGGAGAGCTTCTTGCAGCTTTTCTAGAAAAACGTCAAATTGAGATTTTCGGAGTGAAGATGCAGTCGGTTCCCGGAAGTCAACTAGTACTAAAACTGGCTCCAGAGAGCTGAGCTGCTCAGGGAACAAAGTTCATATGCCAATGCTCGGCGTTAAAATCTGCTTTCTCAGAATGACTTGTCAAATATATTTCAAATCTGAGCAAAACCGACCCAAAGTCACCACTTTGTCCTTTCTGGTCGGGTCGATCAACTAGCTCCACCCCGCGCCAGAATTCCTTTAGCTCATCGATGACGAAGAGCTCTACGAGGTACTAGCTCCACCCCGCGCCGGAATTCCTCTAGCTCATCGATAACGAAGAGCTCTACGAGGTATTACTCTTAAGCTTCCAGCAACAACTTGCTAAGGGAAGCTCTACGAGTTCTCTTTGGAAAACCGACCCCAAGACACCACATTGTCTCTTAACGTCGGGTCGGCGAATGGGAACCGGCGGTAAACCGTCAACCTGGTTACCGCCGGGACCCTCGTAGAGCTCTTTTCTTGCGCGGCGATCGTCGGCAGACATGAAGACAGCTTCTGGAGCGAGAAACGAAAAATTCGAAAAATCACGTTTTCTGTTTTTATCAAACGTCGGTTCCTCCAAGTGTTTTGATAGAAATACTACACCTACGGACCTAAGAATTTCACTGGCAGACGCGGCATAACCCACTACAGGTGCGAAAAATCAGCTTTCTCAAAATACATGGTCAAATATCTCTCAAATATTCGCAAAACCACCCAAAAGTTAGCACTTGGTCCTTTCCTGGCCGGGTCGACCTACTAGCTCCACCCCGCGCCGGAATTCCTCTAGCTCATCGATGCCGAAGAGCTCTACGAGGTGCTAGCTCCACCCCGCGCCGGAATTCCTCAAGCTCATCGATGCCGAAGAGCTCTACGAGGTATTATGGGCGCCGGCGGCAAACCGTCAACCTTTCTTACCGCCGGGGGACTCGTAGAGCTTCCTGACAATGTATGATGTCGAAAAAAATTGCAGAGAACGAAAAGTTTTTCAGTCCAAGCGATTGCAGACCTCTTGATGCAACAGCCGAATGAATGCCGCCGATGCTTCAGGATTGTCTTCTGTATGAGCTCTGTAGCTCTCCTGCAGCCCGAGCTACGTGCGTAAATCGACAGCACCTCGCAAGATGACTCGAACGATACGAATAGTTTGGCAAACCTAGCTCGAGTATCAGACCGAGTTAAGACCTCTCAATGCGACAAGCGGACGCGCCTGATTCTACGAATCGATTCCTGTGATTACCAGCCCTGCAGCCCCCCCTACAACCCGAGTTAAGTGCAGAAAACCGACAGCACCTCTCAGAATGACTCGACCAATACGAATAGTTTCGCGGACCTAGTTCGGGCAGCAGACCGAGTTCCGAGCTCTGGAATGGGCAGGCGGACGCGCCTGCTATCTCCTAATCGATTCCTGTGACTACCACCACTGTGGCCCCCTACAGCCCAAGTTCAGTACAGAAAACCGACAGCATCTCTCAGGATGACTCGAACAATACGAATAGTTTGGGGGACCTAGTTCGGGCAGCAGACCGAGTTCCGAGCTTTGCATTCTACAGGCGGACGCGCCTGACGTCTCCAAATCGATTCCTGTGACTACCACCTGTAGCCCCACTACAGCCCAAGTTAAGTACAGAAAACCGACAGCACCTCTCAATCTGATTCGAACAATACGAATAGTTTCGCGATTCTAGATCGGGCAGCAGACCGATTCGAGAGCTCTGGATTCAACAGACGAACGCGACTGATAATTCTCAATCTGTTTCTGTAAGTATCAGCTCTGTAGCTGTCATATATCTAGAGTTAAGTACAGAAAACCGAGAGCGCTGTCAAGATGACTCGAATAATACGAATAGGTTTGCGGACCTAGCTCGGCTAGCAGACCGAGTTCAGACCTATGCAACAGACGAGCGCGTCTGATCATTCTGAATCGATAAGGTGTGCGTACCAGCTCTGTAGCTGTCCTGTATCTCGAATTAAGTCCAATATACCGAGAGCGCGTATCAAGATGACTCGAAACGGCCGATCCCGCCGGGACGCTTTTTGACAGTAAAAGGTACCCGATCGAGCTGAGATTAAGATGGCGAGCGGGAATAAGATCGAAGATCACGGGAAAAACTACTAGGGCTCTAACGAATGGTTGAATTTCGAGAACAAAATTTTCAACCGACCAAAAGTCACCAAAAGGTCCGTCGAGATTTTTCTTACCAACTAGCTCTCCAGCGCCCCGGAATTACTCTTAAGCTTCCAGCAACTGGCGCCGGCGGTGAACTGTCAACCTGGTCACCGCTGGGAACCTCGTAGAGTCCTTTCGCGCGTGGGAGTGCTCAGAGTCGAAAGAGAGCTTCTGGAGGCATTTCTCGAAGAATCGAAAATTGATTTTTTACATGTCGAAAGAAAGTTGGTTGCTCCAAGTGTTTTGATAGTGAAAGTGCGCCTAGAGAGCTCATATTAAGACGCAGAAGCCCTCATAGTCTTTTACAGGTGCGAAAAATCTGCTTTCTCAAAAATAAAGTCAAATATTTGCAAAATCACCCAAATGTTACCACTTTCTCCTTTCTGGCCCGGTGGTCCAACTGGGAACCGGCGGTAAACCGTCAACCTGGTTGCCGCCGGGAACCTCGTATTCCAATTCTCCAATTCTCGAAATTTGAATTCGTTAGAGCTCTAGTATTTTTCCCTCCATCGTCGATCTTATTCCCGCTCGCCATCTTAATTGCAGGTCGATCGGGTACATATTACTGCCAAACAAGCACTCTGGCGGGATCGGCCGTTTAGTGTCATCTGGGCAGGTGCTGTCGGTTTTCTGTACTTATCTCGAGCTGTAGAAGAGCTACAGAGCTGGCAGGCGCATCTAATCCTTTTAGACTCATCAGGCGCGTCAGTCTCAAGTATCTAGATGTCCGAACTCGGTGTGCTACCAGAGCTGGGTCCGAAAACCTTTTCGTACTCTGGTTATATTTTGGAAATAGTGATGAGTTTCTTGATGCATCTCGAGCTGAGGATGAGCCACATAGCTGTTCGGCGCAGCAATCGGAAGAGAATCATCCGAAGCGCTAGTCTCAAGTATCTATATGCCCGATTTCGGTCTGCTACCAGAGCTGGGTCCGAAACACTATTCGTGCTCCGCTATTTTTTGAGAGATGATCATCGGTTTCTTGATGTAACCCGAGCTTCAGATGAGCTACAAAGCTGTTTGGCACACCAATCGAGAGCACATCGTCAGGAGCGCTAGTTTCAAGTATCTAGATGCCCGAACTCGGTCTGCTACCAGAGCTGGGTCCGAACAACTATTCGTACTCTGCATTTCTTTAGAGATGATGACGCTTTTCTTGATGTAGCTCGAGCTGCAGATGAGCGACAGAGCTGTTTGTCACATCAACCGGAAAGAAATCATCAGCAGCGCTAGTCTCAAGTATCTAGATGCCAGAATTCGGTCTGCAACCAGAGCTGGGTCCGAAACAAATATTCGTACTCTTTTAATTGTTGATGCAGAATATGATGTCTCTCTCCTGAGATAACTCGAGCTGTAGATGAGCTGCAGAGCTGTTTGTCACAGCAATCGAAAGGACATCACTAGAGGCGCTAGTCTCAAGTATCTAGATACCCAAAGTGGTCTGCTTCCAGAGTTGGAACGAACAAACTTTTCGTACTCTCATATTTTTCAGAGATGACGATGCCTTTCTTGATGCAGCTCGAGCTGCAGATGAGATTAGAGCTGTTCGGCACAGCAATTGGACGCATCTCATCAGGAGCGCTCGTTGCAAATATCTACATTTTTGAAATCGGTTTGTTGCCAGAGCTGGAACCAAACAACTGTTGTACTCCTGCTCCTCGTCCTCTTCCATCTCCTCCTTTTCTTCCTCTTCTTCCTGCTTCATCTGCCATGAAACCGCAGCCTCGCGCGCGCGGAATGCGCGATTGCCGCGCCCGCATTCCATTCATGTATATCGAGGAAGCTCTACGAGTTCCCAGCGGTAACCATTGAAAATTCGTTAGAGCTCTAGTATTTTTCCCTCCATCGTCGATCTTATTCCCGCTCGCCATCTTAATTGCAGGTCGATCGGGTACATATTACTGCCAAACAAGCACTCTGGCGGGATCGGCCGTTTAGTTTCATCTGGGCAGGTGCTGTCGGTTTTCTGTACTTATCTCGAGCTGTAGAAGAGCTACAGAGCTGGCAGGCACACCTAATCCATGCAGAATCATCAGGCGCGTTAGTCTCAAGTATCCAGATGTCTGGACTCGGTCTGCTACCAGAGTTGGGCCTGCAAAACTATTCGCACTCGGCTAAAGTTCTTGGAGATGATGATGCGCTTCTTGATTTTGCCCGGGCTGCAGATGAGCTGCAGAACTGTTTGGCACAGAAATCGAAAAATCATCATCAGGCGCACTAGTCTAAAGTATCTAGATGCCCGAACTCGGTCTGCTACCAGAGCTGGGTCCGAACAACTTTTCGTACTGTGCTATTTTTTAGGGATGGTGATGGTTCTTGACTCAACTCGAGCTAAAGATGAGCTGCAGAGCTGTTTGTCACAGTGCCCGAAAGGAAATCACTAGAAGCGCTAGTCTAAAGTATCTAGACGAACTCGGTCTGCTACCAGAACTGGGTCCGAAAAACTAATCATATTCTGTTTTTTTTTATTTTCTGAGAGAGATGATGGTAACCTTCTTGAGATAACTCGTGCTGCAAATGAGCTACAGAGCTGTTTGGCACAGCAATCGGAAAAAAATCATCAGACGCGCTAGTCTCGAGTATCTAGATGCCTGAACTCGGTCTGCTTCCAGAGTTGGAACCAAAAAACTATTCGTGCGCTGCTAATTGTTTCAGAGATGTCCATGCCTTTCTTGATCCTTCCCCCTCCTTCTCCTCCTTCTGCTCCTCCTCCTCCTCCCCCTCCTCCTCCTTCCCTTCCCCAGCCTCCTCAATCTCCTTTCTCCTCACTCCTTCTTCTCCTCCAGTCCTCCTCCATGAAACCGCGCCCTCGCGCGCGCGGAATGCGAGATTGCCGCGCCCGCGTTGCGCGAGGAAGCTCTACGTGTTCCTGGCAGTAACCAAGGTTGACGGCTTACCGCTGACTCCCAGCTTTTTCTTTTGACATATTTTAATGTTCATTGAAATTTTCGAAATCTGAACATTCGTTTGAGCTTTGAGTTTCTTGATGTAACTCGAGCTGTAGATGAGCTACAGAGCTGTTTGGCACAGCAATCGGACGGAAACCATCAGGAGCGCTAGTCTCACGTATATAGATGCCTGAACTCGGTCTGCTACCAGAGCTGGGTCTGAAAAACTGTTCGCATACTGCTAACTTCTGTTGATGATGATGAGTTTCTTGACTGAACTCGAGCCCCAGATGAGCTGCAGAGCTGTCTGGCACATCAACCGAAAGAAGATCATCAGAAGCGCTAGTCCCAAGTATCTCGATGCCCGAACTCGGTCTGCTACCAGAGCTGGTCCACAAAGCTATGTGTACCCGGCTAATTCTTTCAGAGGTGATGATGAGTTAGTTTCTTGATGCAAATCGAGCTGCATATTAGCTACAGAGCTGTTTGGTACAGCAATCGAAAGGAAGTCATCAGAAGTGCTAGTCTCTAGTATCTAGATGCCCGAACTCGGTCTGCTACCAGAGCTGTGCCCGAAAAACTATATGTATGCGATTTTTTATATCAGAGATGATGATGGGTTTCTCGATGCAAACCGAGCTGCATATCTGCTACAGAGCTGTTCGGTACAGCAATCGAAAGGAAGTCATCATAAGCGCAAGTCTCAAGCATCTAGATGCCCGAACTCGGTCTGCTACCGGAGCTGGGTTCGACAAAAAAATATTCGTACTCTGTTATTTTTCTTGTTCGTATTTGTTCAGACTGGACGATGCCTTTATTTGATGTAGCTCGAGCTGCAGATGAGATTAGAGCTGTTCGGCACAGCAATTGGACGCACATCATCAGGGGCGCTCGTTGCAAGTATCTACATGTTTGAAATCGGTCTGCTACGCGAGATGGGGCCAAACAATTATTCGTTATCCTGCCCCTCGTCCTCTTCCTTCTCCTCCTTCTCCTCCTCCTCTTCCTTCTTCATCTGGTCCTTCTCCTCTTTCTCCTCCTGCTCCTCATCTTCCGCCTCTTCATCGTCATCATCGTCCCTCTTCTCCCTCTCCACCCTTCCCCCTCCTGCTCGTCATCCTCCTCTTCCTTCTCCCCCTCCTTTTCCGCCGCCTGCTTTTTTTTCTCCTCCTCCTTGTCTCCTCAGCTTCCTCCATCTCCTTCTCCTCCTCGCTCCTCCTCCCCCTCCGCGTCTTCCTCCATGAACCGCGCCCTCTCGCGCGGGGAACGCGAGATTGCCGTGCCCGCATTCTCCGTTCATGTCTATCGAGGAAGCTCTACGAGTTCCCGGCGATAACCAAGGTTGACGGTTTGCCGCCGGCTCCCAGTTGATCAAAAGACTTGGGGGAACCGACGTCGTATAACGGGAAAATATCGTTCGTCGAGTTTTCAAGCTAACATTCGAGAGCACTCGTTCATCGTTACCTGGGCGCCAACTCGTGTGTTGAGAGGAGGGTCTTTGCGTTGACCTCGTTCGCGGATTCGCGTGCGCATTTCGGGCCGCGTTCTGGTCTCCTGCTTGCCCTTTTCGAGCATAGGCGGGTGGGGGCAGTGGCAATTCAAGACGCAATGTTCTTGGTCTCGTTCGGGGCCGAATATGAACATACCCAAGAAGCTCGACCGTTGGTGCCACTCGTGTCCCACCTCATCTGGGCGTTGATTTGATCGTAGTGGTCGCATGTTGCACAGGTGGGGGGGTGGTTGGTTACCCCTGTGCTTACGCGCTACTGCAAACAAACTGTGCCCGCAACGCGGGTGATCGCACTCGTGGGTAGCGCGAGCGCAGCGACCTGAATCTGCGCCCCTGGTGGGAGTCGGCGCATTCATGGAGGGCACATCGTTTCCCAGCTCGCGCCCGTGGTGAGAACGACGTCGGGCACTGACCGAGCGTCGTCGGCTAGGTGGGAAATCCAGGTCTAGGGCGATGCGTTGACAGGGTGCAGGACCGTCCGCCAGGTCTGGTCTGCATCCCGCGCTTCGCAGTCTGTGGCAACCCTTCAGGTGCGATGTTTCCCGCCGTCGTCGGGGGCGGTAATCCGCCAATCCGGCGCGTGAGTTTACGACGTGGGAAAGGGGGGGGGGGAGGCGTGGTTACCTGGCGAATTATGTGATCGGCACGTCCCCCCGCCCTGCCAGGGAGGAAGGGGGCGAGGGCGAAATTGCCTTTCGAATTCTGTGCTCGGCACCTCCCTCCGCCCTGCCAGCTCCCATGAGAAAGGGGGTGTGGTGGCGGGGCAGGAGGGGGGGGGGTGGTGGGTGGTGGGGGGGGGGGTGGGGGGGGGGGGCAGGAGAAAAAGGGGGGAGGGGGGGGGGCGCGAGAGGGGGAGGGGGGGAAAAGGAGAGAAGGGGGGGGGGGCAGGAGAGAGGGGGGGGCAGGAGAGAGGGGAGGGGGACAGGGAGAGGGAAGGGGGGATGAGGGGGGGGGGGGGGGGGGGAGGGGGGGGAGAGGGGGGGGGAGGGGGGGGCAGGAGAGAGGGGGGGAAGAGGGGGGGGGGCAGGTGGAGAGGGGGGGGGGGCAGGTGAGAAGGAGGGGAGAGATGGGGGGGGGGCAGGAGAGAAGGGGGGTGCAGGAGAGAGGGGTGGGGTGGGGGGGTGGGGTGGGTTGGGTGGGGTGGGGTGGGGTGGGGTGGGGGGGGGTTGTGTGGGCAGGGGAAAGGGGTGGTGGTGGACAGGAGAGAGGGGGGTGGGGGGCAGGAGAGAGGGGGGGGGGTTGGACAGGAGAGGGGGGGGGTGTGGACAGGAGAGAGGGGGAGGGTGGACAGGAGAGGGGGGGGGAAGGGGGAAGGGAGAGATGGGGGGGGGCAGGGGGGAGGGGGGGGGGGCAGGAGAGAGGGGTTGGGTGGGGCAGGGGGGGGGGGGGGGTGGGGGGTGGACCGGAGAGGGGGGGGGAGGGGCAGAGAGAGGGGGGGAGGGACGGGGATGGGAGAGAGGGGGGGGGCGGGGGGACAGGAGAGAGGGGGGGGGGGCAGGAGAGAGGAGAGAGGGTGAGGGGGGGGGGGCGGCATCATCGCCATCTCCATCACGATCACCATCACCACCGTCGCATCACCATCATCACCGTCATCATCATCAGCATCAGCATCATATTCATCAACATCTTCATCATCATCATAATCATAATCATCATCATTCACTCATCGCCATCATCGGCAGCAGCAGCATCATCATCATCATCCGGGTCGCCTCGGATCGGCGGCACTGGCCGGAGGCCGCTACAAGGAGGACCCAGCCGAACGGGGGGGTCAGGTCGGGGGTGGTGCAGCGCTGTCCCAAGAAGCCCCGTGAGGCCCAAAGAAGCCCCCCCGAGGCACCCAAGACGCTCCAAGAAGCAACCCTGGACCGCGAAGAGGCCCCCAAGACGCCCCACATGGCTTCCAAGAGGCTTCCAAGAGGCATCCCAAGAGACTCCGAGAGACATCGAAGAGGCCTCCGGCCCTTCTGCTCGTCATCTCCTCCTGCTCGTCCGCCTCCTCCTCCTCCTTCTCCTCTTTTTCCTCCTCCCTCTTCCCTCTCTAGCCATTTCCAGGTTTCGGGCAGGCGCAACCTTGGAGACAGCGCGCTCGGAAGTGGCGCAGCTGTCTCGAGCCAGACGATTTCCTCTTCTCGCCCGTGTCCCTTGGCCCGGATACTGTGCGAGGCAGGCAGTTCCAGACCTGTGTCTGCAACGGCTCCCATTGTCGATATGCCAATTTCAGGTGGCGAACCCATTGTCGTGAACGTGGTACAGTCGGCCCTGATCGGAGAGGGGGCGCGAGAGGACCCGAGACCCTTCCGAAGGCCACGCTGCCATAGGTATGCAAGAAGGCGTGGGTCGCGAAGCCCAGGGCGCGATGGTGCCCTTGACTTGGCGGGGTCGACCTACTGATCCGGGCCGACTGCAAGCTCGGCCCGCCCAGAGCTCAGCGCCGCCAGCGGCGCCCAGGAGGCCCTCCTCCCTGGGCCGGCCGCCTCCGGGGTGGCTGGGCACGGGGGCCGCTCCGGGGGGCGTCGGGGGGCGGCGAGCCGCTCTGGGGGCTCGAGCCGTCCTAAGGGGGCCCGCCCCAGGGGAACCCCGAGGGGCTGGCCAGCGAGAGTTGCCAGGGATGGACCGAGGGGGGGCAGGGATGCAAGGGTAACCTGTTGGACAAGTTGCTCATCCTTACTCTGCGGGTTGACTGCAAGGACAAGGACCGAGCCCCTGTCAATGCACTCGTCGCCCAGATCCTCCGCGCCTTGGAGAAACAAAACACTCGGGGGAGTCTGTGAATTGAACCCGTGTAATACCCTCATATATACTCCTTATCCTCACCTCTCCTGCGCCTGGCCGTTCGGGCTCAGGTATTGGGATAGATCGATCAGACCTTTGATCGTGCAGGAGGAAAAGATATCCATCTTTCCCTCCTTCCCTCTACCGACGGATCAGGGGTTCTGTGCCCTTGTACTTCAACCCCATACACAGGTTATCGACACTTTAAAGCTCGCAGTTCATCGAACCTCGCGTCGCGATCTCGCACGCGGCCTCGATGGAACCCAAGCGGCGCATGCGCCGTAAGGGGTCCATCGGGGCCTCGCGTCCGATCTCTCCGACGGCGCGACGGCTCGGTGACGAGTTGGAGAGCCTTAATGTGGACTGTGCAGGTGTCCCAGGTACCCCCCCCCAGCTCCGACGGACCCGAGGCGCGGCTAGCTGCTGAACTTCACCGCCACGCCGCCCGCGGGGGGACAGGAGAAGGAGTATGAGCAGGTAGTAAGGAGTTTCGCACGCCTACCTTCGATCCTCCATCTCCTCCTCCGTCGGGAGCAATCCCAACTGCGTCGGGCGAGAGCTTGCTGGTCCTGATACTCCAGGGCGCTTTCGCGCTAACCGCCGATGACTTTCAGGTGCTGGCACCCCCAGCCCTGCGACCGTTCCTGTAGCGGAGCACGTAGCCACCTTCGAGGAACTCAGTAGACCAGTGGCGGCACAGCCGCAGACGCAGAATCCCAAGGTATCATCTCATGCGACGCCACACGCACACGGTCCTAGCCGCAGCTCGTCCGTGCGCAACCGTCGTGGGGCCACAGGCCCATATGGCGAAAGTAGGTCGAGCCCGCGTACTGCCTCGCAGAGGCCATGCACTCCTCGCGAGAGGGTGCAGAGGGAAGCTGACGCTCCCCACCTCTCCATCTCAGACGACCTGCCGGCGGCAACGTCCGCTGCAGGCGAAATGGCTGAGCTCAGAGACCAGGTTGAAACCTTCGTGTCTAGGCAGTACTCTGGACTACTGCAGAGCGTTCAGACGAACGCTGCCAACACTGCTGCTCTTCGCCAAGATCTTGACGGCGCCTTAGGGATCATTGATTACAGGATCGCCGAAGATCGACGCATCTTAGGTGAGCTGCAGTACCAGGTTGACCGTGAGATGCCACACTCAGGTGAACGATCGGCGATGGTCGAGAACCCTGCGCAACTATCTCGCGCAGATGGAGCAACAGCTTGTGCTCGTACGCGACACAGGCGTTTCAGCAGTCAGGATCCTCCACGACGAGATCCATGACCAGCTCCGCAACCGACCACCACCAGCCGAGACCACCGACCTTGGCGATGTTGAGTGTCTCAGATCAACGATCTTCGATCCCACGTGGACCACGCTACGGCGACGCTTCGCACCGAAGCACGCACCAACTCGTCGAACCTGATCGACATGTTGCAACGTACTGAGAGAGTCGTCACTCAAAGGCTTGGTGCGACCAACGCTGTCGTGCAGCCACTCGCTAACCGGATCTCTGACATCGAGCAGCTTTTTTCTGGCGTACAGGACGCCCTGGCAGAGTTGCGTGTCGGGCGAGCCCAGACTGGCCAGCTGGATTTTCCTCCCACGGTTTACGATTTCGCCCGCCTCACTGACAGGTTGCAAGAGATTGAGAAGGCGGCGGACCACGCGCAGTTAGAGCTCCCCCAGGTTATTCGTGAAAGAGATACTGAGAAGGTACGTGTTGAGGGGCGCCTCGCACGTCTGGAAAGTGAGTTGGAGGCACACGGCGCTCGTTTCCGAGCCTACGAGCAACGACTCGACCGGTATTCACAACGTTCTCGGGATACTGATGAGTACACACGCCAAAAGGTGGACCATATACACGAAGACATGACGAGCTGGACAAATCAGCTGATTGACCACACCAACGATACCATACTTCACCTTCAACCTGCAACCGACCTGCACAGGCCGACGGCAGCGTCCGCCGAAGCACCACAAGCTTCTGCAGGACAACAACGACGTACGTCACCAGGAGCAGCCTCCGCGGCAGCTTCAGCACAGACACGCCATGTGTCTCCTGTGCGCACAGAACCAACTACTGACGGTGTACCGATACCGTCACAACCATGGTCTGCGGTTTTTCGGTCAATACTACTACTCCTATCAAGGAGTCAGACACCGTTCGAGTCCCTGTCTTGCCTAAGATCACGCAGCTGCTCGAGTGGCAGCAGAAGGTGCGGAAGAACTTTGGAGCCGCCTCAGGGCGACCTTCCAAAGCATATGCTTTCCTATGCGTGGCTGAACAGCCCGAGTGTACCTTTGAGGACTTACAAGACAGTGGAGACTTCGAGAGCATCGATTGCAAACTCGCTACCGCTCTCAGCGACATCTTATCCTCAGACTTGCGCTACCAAATCAGGCTCATCGAAACCAGAGATCACAAAGCAGGACGCATGCTAAAAAGGACAGAGGTTGATGACGACCTGCCCGACTTCGAGCGCCTTGCAGATTTGAGGATGAGAGATGAAGATTTGCAGCGTTTCATTACTGACTGGGACGCTTTACTATTGGAGTGCCGAGAGGCGCCCGATCCAAAGATCTTGGAATCTTTGTTTCGTACACAGATTCGCAAACATGCCTGGATGAAACAAGATATGTACGAGTACCAGCGCATGAAGATCAGCGACCCGAACCGTGCCCATGATTGGCTCCGACAGCGCGTCCTGGACGTATTGGAGCTTAAACAACTGGAGAAGAATTTTAATAAGTTACGGTATGAATATGAGACTCGTTCTCAAGTCAATGTATGCGCCGCCTGGAAGAAAGGCAACTGTCGCAATGGTGACCGATGCAAGGCTTTGCATACCTATTCCAGGGACTGGAAGACAACCAGATCTTCCAGAGCATCGACCGCTGGCGGTGACTCCCGCCGCAGCGTCTCAACCCTTGCGAATCCCAAGAAGCCAGCATCGAAACCATTTTGCTTCGAGTTCGCCAAGCGCAACACATGCACCAGAGGCGACAAGTGCACCTTCCCACACATGCGCAGTGCAGGGACTTTGCACAGAACAAGTGCACTAAGGGCGACAAGTGCAAATACGCTCACCTTGCACCTGGTGCAAAGACACCCGAGCGAAGCCCGAGTCGCCCACGGACCTCCAGTCAGGACAGTCGTGGCCGACCACCATCCCGCGGATCAGGGAGCCAACGCTCTTCACAACGCGGGGGGTTTCGCTACGCAAAAGACTCGCGCCATGGACGTGACAACCGACGCCAATGCGACCGATCTCGATCATCCTCCAGGAGGTCTCCAGACTCTCGTAGTCACTCGAGAAGTCGTTACGACAGATCTTCGCGATCTACCTCCCGAGGACGAGACAGCCGTGGCGGAGGACGTGGCAGCCCACGTGGCCGCGATAGATCATACGTTAGTGACAGAGGACGTGGCCGACGTTCCATGAGCCGCGGTTCGTCCCGTGGTTCTCCCCACTTCAGAGCGCGATCCCCTGCCAATTATCGACGATCTCGCCGCTCCGACCGCAGTTACGTCATACGTGACAAGGCCCTCATGGCCTCCACCAAAGCCACTACATCATCCACCAAACCACGGCGTCGGATACGTTTTGACACACATCATGTGGAATACTACCCGCACATCGTCTCCGGCAAGGCCAGACTGGATAAGTGGAAGGAGTTGCCGAATGAGGGCGACATTGTCAACGTACCAGACCCACTATCACAATGGTGCTGGAAACAGAGTGCCGACGCCCTACAAAATTGTCAACGGGAGGCACAATTATGGTACAAAGATCTACATGACTACCGACACAACAAGGGGTCGGTGGTCACACCAATTCCGATTCGAGATTCTGATGACTCTACCAGGCAGTCGTCAAAGACAGCCCAGACGAAGACACGGACGTTGCAAGTCGACCCACCACGCTCGACTGCTGCGTTGACACGCTCTTGGGTTCTCGACAGTGGATCTGCGCATCATATTCAGTGTAAACACGAACTGACGCAGACCGAATCGGATCGCATATCTATTCGCGAGGAGCATATTCTTGAAACTGCCAACGGCGATCGTACTGTCAACGAGCACTACGACATACGGCTACTCGAGGTTGGCTTACATAGTTCAGCCCTTGCCTTGCCAGATTGCCCATCATTACTACCAGTTGGAAAATTGATTGAGGTTGATGGCTTCCGGCAGATTTGGGATCCTGAGCTGGGTTACTTGCTTCAGGATCCGGGGGGCCAATGGTATAATATTCCAGTCAACAACAGAGTTCCAGAATTACGACTCAACGACTTGGCGATGATACCGCCGCCACGTCTGTGCACTTCGTCAGCACCCCGACGTCGTCAGCGCGAGCGTTCATCCGCCCGCTGCAACGACATATGTTGTTGCTGCAAAACTACAGAGCAGTCACCACCCACAGATGAGCTGCGGCCCCACATAGGGACCTGCCCCAAGAGACCACATGTCGGCGAGGGAGGAGGAGCACGGACCGCCAAGGTCGAAGAACCCCCCGACACAAATAACGCCGAGCCCAACGTGGACACACCCACCGACTCGCTTATGTCTCAGACGCAGTGTTCTCTTCCCACATGCGGGGGGCTAGCAGATACAGCCCAAGCAGATACTGACATGACGTCGACCTTCACCGAGGATCTGCCGACGGAGACGCTCACAACAGTGCACCACGACAGTGATCGCGTTCTTCCAAACAGACAGAAGAAACCGATTGACCCTATGCACTACATGGCCCACAGTCCAAAACACCCAGGCTGTGAGATTTGTTCTCGCACGATGGCGCAGCCGCTCCGTGTCGACGACAGCGCAAACCGCATCCACCTGCAGACCCCGCCGACGAGGACACAGCCTACGAGGCCTTTGTCCCGAAGAAGTTTGGGGAAGCTCTAACTGCCGACCATATCGTCTTGGCCAAAGACGATGCCGCCGACAAGCACGGCGACAAGTGTGCACTTGTCGTCCTGGATAGAATCACCGGCATCTTCATGGCATGCCCAGCATTACATAAAGACGCAGCTACTACAAAGGCATCCTTCCAGCAGTTCATCGCCGCGAACGATGAGGTGAAGCACATTTACACAGACAGTTCTGGAGAGCTTCAGAAGGCTTGCCGCCAACTGGGATGGAGACATGACACTAGTACTCCTCATCGTCCGCAAACGAACGGATTGATCGAGCGCATTGTCAAGATCGTCATTCTCGGTGCGAGAGCTGTGTTGCATATGTCTGGTCTGGGACATGAATGGTGGAAAGAGGCCATGCAAGCCTTTTTCTGTGGACATAACTTTGTGCATCCATCCACGGGCGTTGCTGCCCTCAGCGAGGAACGCGCCGACAAGACGGGTCATGAAATACGTTTTGGAGAAAGTTTTCCCGGGCACTGCATTCCCTTCGGTGCTCGGATCTTCTGGGAATGCCTCAATCCCGAGATCAATGACGAGACTGCAAAGTTCAAAGAAAACACTCGGGAAGGGTTATTCATGGGTTACAATTTACACTCTGGTGGACGATGGTCAGGTGATTATCTTGTCTTGGACACGGCTACATACGCCAAGAATCCCCACCGGTGAACTGTGTCGCGTACACAGAGTCAAAGACATCATCATCCCCGACGGCAAGTTCACCTACCTAGTGAAAGAGGGTACCCTGCGACATCACAACCCAGAGGCACACGACGAGGTCAAGGCATCTACGTCTCGCCCCTTGGGCGACAAACCTATGCCCGAGCCTCCAATTGCCTACCCTAAAGAATGGGGTGATCCTTCAATGATGACGATGGACGACAGCATCGATGATACCCACCCATCGGCCTCGGAGGTTGATGCACCAGCGCCAGAGCCCGACTACTGGGAACAGCGTGGATATTGCGTCATCAGACATATACGTACTCCACGCAGGAAATTGTTCATACCAACAGTCGACGTCATGAACATACCTGTACCTGTTGATCAGCTCGACGCGACAGGAGACTTCGAGACGACTTCTACCTTCGACGGAGAAAGTGTCTTTCGCGATGTTTGGGACGGTGTCAGCGCCAACGACCACCGGGAGTTGAGCGAGCCATGGACTGGCCTGGTTCGAGTCTATGAGCTCCCAAAAATGTTGCCAGACGGCAAAATGGTGGTCCGTGGCCGCGAGACACGCGTACAGACCACTACGCGTCCTGACCACATTCTTCCCGAGCATTGGAAGACCTTATCTCGTGGACAGCAACAGAAAGGAATCGAGTGCGCCGAAGATGTCAAACGAGCTCGTGAGATTCGTGACCGAGCTGCACTTCGAGTGTGGACACGACAGGACAAACAAGCCAAAACTTTCCGTACCACTACAGCTGGCGGACCCACATGGAATACTGTGGAACGACGGATTACGTACGATACCGACAGCGGCGCTGTCATCCGTGACGAGGACGTCAAGGGCGTGACCAACAAAGAGATTCTGTATGCCAAACTACCTGGTGGACCACGTGACATTACTACGGTACTATACTACCGCCAACCCCCACCACAGCATGCTGGAGTCGCACGTGCTTTGGTACTTGTCGACAGTGAGGGGAACGACTTCGGGACCGTGAACCCGCTTACACGCAAGTTCACCCCGTCGGTAGCAGTGCCCGCTATGCCACGGTAGCCGACATACACACCGGCACACAGAGACAATATTCCTGATTCCTCGTGGGCGCGCCCAGCCCTTGTTACCAGAAACTTGAGTGAGAAAGAAGTTGCCGCAGAACCACGTGCACAGGAGGCCCTACGAAAATAATACGAGTGACTTGAAAAGAAACAAACGTGGATGTTGGAGATTGTTGCAGAAAAAGCTGATATTGAATCACAGGCGATTCGTGCTGGGACGAAAGTTCATTTCTTCAATATCTTGGAGCTATCTTCAGTCAAGCATGAGGAACTTCCTCCTGATTCACGTAAGTTCAAGGGCCGAGTGGTGGTTCAGGGCAATACAGGCAAAGGTGAAACTGGTTTTGCTGCCATATTCGCCGACGCCGCATCCAGTGCCTCGCATATCGAGGCTTCCAAACTTTGTGATGCTACTGCATTATTGCCACAATATACGGGCGAACAAAGTGATGCACCTGGAGCATACACGCAGGCATTGTTATACGGCGACGGACGACTCGACCCAGTGGATACTTGGATTACCATACCCAAGTGGCGCCAACCGGCATCCTGGTCGAAATACAAGAATCCCGTGTGCCGATTACGATTGGCACTATACGGACATCCTCTTGCAGGTGTCTTTTGGGAACGAAAGTGTCGCACATGCTTGGAAAGTGTTGGATTTGAGCCTATTCCAGGCTGGGAATGCGTGTGGAGACACAACAAACTGGGACTGATACTTTCAGTATATGTGGACGACTTCAAGTTAGCCGGACCAGCTACCAATCTACAAGCCGGCTGGGATTATATCCGCAAAAGCGGCATTGACTTGGATCCGCCTACTCCATACTCTCAATACCTCGGCTGTGGACAACAGGCATATGACGTACCGCAGAACATCTTCGACAAAAGAATGTCTACCATTCGACCTATGTTGCCTGCACACAGTGATAAATATTACCATGCAGCCAAGCAAGTTCGTGGAATTCGACATGACATGCTTGGTTTTACTGATCAGTGCATTGAACGGTACCTGGAATGCGCTTCCAAGCGCGCCCAGGGACCAGGGTCACGTCGGAAACGGTCCGACTCGCCGAGGACTTCGCGATCCAAATCGCCTGGCTCCTCCGGGTCGGTCGCAAGACCCACTAGCGTGCTCAACGCACGGCCGCGATCATCCAGCCCAGCTAGATCGGTCGATAAACCTTCCACTACGACAGAATCAACGACAGTCCCATACGATGACCTACCCGACGCCGAGACCCCCGGCATCGAGGACACTTCCTTCTACCGAGTCTGACTACTCCGACGAGGGTATCCTTGGCCAGGACGCGGCGAGTGTACTGATGAAGATTCTCTACCTGGCACGTTGCTGTCGTTTCGATCTTTTACATCCAATATGTTTGCTAGCCAGAGAAATTACCAAATGGAATACCACGTGTGATAAACGTCTACATCGGTTGATCTGCTACATCAAAACGACGCGTACTCATTGTTTACATGGATGGATAGGCGATTCTTCAGACAAGCCATCCATCATGATCTTCACTGACGCCTCGTTCGCCGATTGCATTACATCATCCAAGTCCACTACCGGCGTCTTCTCCGCGCTTGTTGGACCTAACACGTTCTTCCCGGTCAATGCTGTGTGTAAGAAACAAACGGTCGTATCGCACTCATCCACAGAGTCCGAGATCGTTGCTCTTGACTCTTGACTCAGCACTGCGACTGGAGGGGCTACCACTACTCTCATTCTGGGAGGCCGTGGTGGAGGTTGCCAACACATGCAAAGAGAAGAATATTTGCCCGGGCTGCCTGGGGCGCGCCGACACGGCGACATGTCCGACATTGGCCGCCACAAAGAAGAGGCGCAAGTCATCGCCTCGCAAGGCACCCCCACAAGGGGATCTTCTCCTAGCCGTAGGCAGCTACCGCTGAAGACGGAGTTACCTACGCCTCCAAAGAGGCGCACGATATCCCATGAGGATACCGCGTTACACGTGGATCCAGAGCCCGCTCTGGAGAGCAGCTTCCCCAAAGTACATCTTATTGTCTTCGAGGATAATCAGGCCGTGATCAAGATTGTCCAAAAGGGACGTACACCAGCAGCCCGTCATCTTCATCGTACTCATCGTAACAATTTGGATTGGATATGCCAGACATTCCAACTCGAACATTTTGAGCTCAAGTATGTAGGTACAAAAGAGAAGGTTGAAGATATGATGACTCAACATTTCGAGTCAAAGAAAGGAGACCTCTGGAGGGACCTATTGGAGCACTCACTTATCTTTCCTGTTACTCCATTACAGTGCGCTCCAAAGAACCCATGGAGACCACTACGAGGGCCTCGGAGGCCCGATGGTTTACCTCATATCGCAGAACCTCCAAAACTGGATGGATGTCCTGAAGTTTGCAAACTATTTCTTACGGAGAAAGAAAAGTGGGGAGAGGTAGGATCATAATGTGGGATGATGTGTGTTGGACAAGCCAATCACGAGGACATATGTGCATGCATGTGCCATATCGGTGTTCCTGCTGCAGCTGCCGATTCGCGCACACCTCGGTCGAGGGCACGTTCACCGCACGGTAGACAACCCCGCCATTCTCCGTCACCTCCGCATGGTACAGAGAGGTCTAGGACACTTATTGTGCGTTCGTGCCGCAGCAGTTTTACGACTCGAGCTACAAAGCGTACCAGCATCCGGTTTGCCGTGTGCGAGGGGCAATCAAGTGAGATCGGTTCTAGTCCCGATCCCCCCATCCCCGAGATGGATCAGGCACCGCCGCTCGGCCTCGTCGGCTGGCCCATCGGCTACGACGCCGAGTACGACCCGAACGCCGAGGACGATGACCGCGTGGGCTTTACGTACCACGCTCAAACTGGCCGTCCTCGTGATCCCGAAGATGGCTTTGCATATGTGCATCATCGGCGTGCTGATCGCAGTGCAGAGTTTGATCTCCGTGTACCCGACGAATCCACTATTGTCGAAGTTGCCCGCTCCGCGTCCGCTGACGTGAAGAGTTGGATCGGCGAAGTTGGTGGAGGAGTCGGCGGCAACGCCAACTACGAGTACAGTGCGGCCACGGCTACGCCATGGATATCTTTCATGAGAGCCATGTGCATGATCTCCAGCCTCTCCACACGCAATTTTTCTATACAAGAAAACGTTCGTGGCTTACATGATCATCTGCATGCGGTGATTCCAGGCTCACACCGCAAGTGCCCACCAATGGAGTTCACGACAGTGGTATTGAAGACGGAGTGGATGATGATGCATAACGATTGGTCAAAAGTTGGCAGTACATTTCTTGGGCAATACGCCGAGGACAGCGTTCAGGACACAAAATACTTTTACGGAGATGGACTTTGTGCGCCTCATGATGCATACAGTAATGGATTGACAACTCCCAGCTACGCTCCTAAACTTGATCGCGCTGCGGTCAAATTACCCGTACGTCCACCTGGCATGGCCAGGGCTTCAGATACTGCCGGACATCTTGGCCGCGTTGTCGAAGATAACCTTGTCACCGAGATGAGGGCGTTCTCCGATCTTACCCAGACAAGCAAATTCCGCCGCAAGCTCATTACGTGGTTGACTGCACGCGGAGGATTTGGAGGTATCGGATCAAGCCCCAAGTCGGTGGCAACACCATCCGATCACCCAGACGGCTGGAAGACCCTACCAGAGTACGACGACAATGTGACGAGTACTTATCGTTGGTAACCATACGACGGGCTCTGTATTCATAGGCGAGACCCCTACCGTGATTGACCCTGGTCTTACTCCTGGTAATGATATTGATCCACTCGGGCTTGCACAAGCAAAATACAATGCGTTTTGCGGTGGTCGATTGGTTTCTACTCTCCTTTCAGAGAACGGATGGCATTCACTCATGCAGGAGGATCTGGGATTTCTTCTACATCATGCCTTTTGCCCGTCAGGGCACGCATACAAATGGACAATTTTGTGCACGGACTCGACATGGATCGTGCACCCCAAGCAGGGATCCAAGACTGCCAAGCACAAGCAGTACCCCAGCCACGGCATCGACGAGCTCAACAGCCCACAAAAGCGAGACGCTCTGGCTAAAGCGTCAGATGGTGGTCTCGTACCTTTATTCATGCCGTGCCTCAATCGTGCGGGATGCATGGGTGGCGCTACCCTCGAGCACTTGCCGACCATTATCCGCGACGACATCATGATGTGGGCATTCTCCGTTGGCAATTACAAAGAATGGTTCAAACAGAACGACGCGCCGATTGGCCAGGACTGTATTCTATTGCCAGAGGCTGGTGGCGACACCCGCTGTGATATGGCACATCTCCGTGATCAGCGTACGCAGGCACAGGAGGCCCGTATCACAGCTATCCTCGCAAACCAGTTCGAGTCTACTCTCGAGCAACGCAATATGATCACCATGATCCGCAATGCCAGGGGCCTGATGATGATGAGCGACAATGCTTATATCAAAGAGTGGCGTAAGTTGAATGAGGTCATCTGGGCGTATCGGGCTAATGACTTCCCTGCATTCGTGAAACAGAGGCATTATTGCAGAGGCGTCAACGCCATGGTGGTCTGGAGTGCAAACGATATTGCATGTGCAAACCCAGGACAAACTACATTGGACACACGTCGCCATGAGGATCGTGCTCCTACTTCCGTGCGCGAGCTCATCAAGATGGAATGTGAAGGTAGCGTCCCGACGCTTATGCCAGTACACGTACAAGTGGATTTATCACGTTTTATTGACGTGATGCAGTACTTCCGTTGCCCTACGGTCATGGGGCCAGGCAAAGCGGCACAATGGGGCATACACCCGAACTTCGATTACCACACGGGCGATTTGATCAAGACGATGCAATCGCGTGGTATTACAGTTCTTTCATCAGATTACTGTGTAGATGTGTATGACAGAATTACGCCTCAGACTTGGCATGCGAAACAGAACAATCACACTTTGGCGATGTTTACGACACAGTTCTGTGATGCAGTCGGCTATCGTAATTACTGTGCGTTGATTCAGTCAGTACCGTCTCAGCCGTATCCATTCAGACCTCCTATCGTGATTCCATCACGGGCGCACAGGCCTACATACATGCCACAGAGATCATGGAGGCTCTTCATGTTCGAGAAAAGATAACCAATGAATGATAGAGAGATCTCAGCCTCACGACGCTGATGACTCAGACTGCTGGTGAAATGGCTCATTGTGCTTGGATGGCATCGTGTGCCGACGGTACTTTGCCAAAATCAATGCCAACAGCCACAAGTGATCCAGGCGTACCTATCCCTGGGCTCCCGACACAGCCACCAGCACTTGATCCCCGCGAGCCCAACAAGGCTATTCCTCAGGACGATCCATTCGGTCATGCATACGATGACTCGTTCAACTACCTTCTCTTGCTTATTAACGACTATCCTGGGGCGTGGGCATCTTGGGATTCTCTTGAGAAACAAGATCTTCTCCACCTCAAAATTGTGAAAACAGGTGAAGATGCACATGCTGTAACCTGGGTTGTGTACGAGCAGTTCGTACACCAGATCACCGACTTGGACGGCGATGATGACACGACCAAATCACGACTTGTCGCAGAAGGCAACAGGTTGAACTCTCATCGTGTTGGCTCTAGTGCCGACAATCAACAGACTACTATAGCATGCGAAGCTTTCTTCAGACAGAATGCCTTGGATCGGGTTGCATTAGGATTCGACCCCGATGTCCCAACTGCCGTATGGCGCGCGGCGGTTGAGGTGGACCAGCCAGCGCCACCAGGCCCATTGCCTGAACCATTGCAGCCTGGCCCGCAACCGATACCTGTACCAGAGCCATTACCGACTGGACAGCTTCCGATTAGCACACCAGCTGATCAATCGCCACCAGACCCACTGCCGACAGCCGAGTCAGTCCCGATCCCCGACGGCGAAACTGACTTAGATGCGGTGGAGCTGGAGGCAACTCCTGCCGACGACGATCCTTCTCCACGCACGATACATATATTGTCATGGCAGGACAGTTGCGAGCGGTCCATGCACGAGGACATCAGCCAGATACCGACATTCGACAATGCATGCGCTATTCGCGAGTACACGCTCCAAGCAGGCCTTGTGGACGATCATCCATACATTCCTCCTATGTTGCGGGGTACTTCCGCGACCAGCGGCTTCGCTTGCCTGCAGAACGAGGAGTGGTTCGATCAATTGCAACACGACGATTGTGTGATCGCTCATGCGCCCGATATCGCACAATCTGGTTGCTTCCCAGAATGGAAATGGATATCGCTCCCACAGTACGACGAGGTACGCTATGGCCCTGAACTGCTCGATGAGTGGCTTGGTGATCCTATTTGGATGAGGAATGACATCACGACGATGCTACGCCACGAGATCCACTACAATAAGTTCCATATCAGTCAATTCCACGATCGACGCATCAACATATGGCCGAAAACAACGGATCGTGAGTGGAAGATCCCAAGCAATTGGAAATCGTTTCAGGATATGGTCCAGTAGAAATTCCGTGAGCGTAAAAGCCACAACGGACCATCCACAGATGCGGCCATCGCGCACTTCAAAAAGGATGGTAAACCAGACGGGTATACTGATTGGAATGATTATTACCCGATCTTCATCCTTCGCGCGTTCCAGAAGCACATTGACCCGCAGAAGAATCGGATCGAGATATACGCCAAACCAATCCCAGAAGGAGGCGATCCCAGCTGTTTCGATTGGAACAGCGTTATTGCGATTAGATGTGTTGGAGGCCGCAGTTGCGTCAATCCACTCTCCAAACCATGGAACATGGGCCGGGGAAGCCTGCAATGGACAGACGTGAAATACCTCCACCATGGCACGAGATTCCGTGCTTGGCGCAGCATCCTTAAGTCAGGGATTATTCCCGGCTATATCGATCCATCTTCCCAGAGAAACAAATATTATCATGGATCACCGCGCGCCGAGGCATTCTTCAGTTCCAGCACAGACATAGACAACGTCCAGAAGAATCCCCATACCTCGGTACAATCAGACAAGTTCAAACACCACAAGAACGAGGTCGAGCTGGTGATCAACATGGAGATTGCCACAAAAGCTTGGTGCAGATTTTGGCTGGGCGCCCAAGGTGTTATTATGACAGAAGACGTGGTTCCCGCCGCCGCAGTCATTGCAATTCGCCGTCTCCAACCACGCAACGGGCACGGCCGGCAGATATGGCCGGAGGGCCCTACTTGGGTCTACCCGCCATTGGCCGCGAGACAACCATTGAGCAAATAGGAAATTTGTGCTGTTCTTCCTGGGACAGAGATGATCGAGGATCCACCCGGGATTGCACCAACTGACATGGAACAAGACACGGATCAGCAACAAAAGACGCCGTCCGCATCAGCATCATCGGCTCAGCGACCGATCGCCCCACAGTTGGGTGACCTTTGCTGGCCGTGCATCTGACGCCGATGCTTTGGATGAAACGGTGGTCCGTGCTATGATTGACAGTTGCGGGCACAACACGCAGGATAAATAATGGTTGATAGCCGTGTCATACTGCCGAGAGGCCCTTCGACCCATTACATCAAATATCAAGCAGAAAGATTGGAATCGTCGGCCTATACTTAATGATGTTCGCATGGGGGACTTCATTGTCACTAAGAATTGAGGATCTACCAATTGTTATCATTGCGACAATCACTACCCCAAAGGCGACCACAATATCAAGGTGCTCATGAACAAGGGCCACATTTATGGACCAATTATTCATTTCGGCGTCTTCGACAAGTTCTTCGCGGTACAAGTACCTATTCTCAACTACGGTTTACGATGGGTAAACATATGGTACAATGACAGAAACATGCCTCTCAAGGGTGTTGCCTTCGCTTTGCCAATACGTACCGACATCGACCCGACGCAGATGAATATCGCACTTGAAGGTCCATCTTCATGCCGCGACCAAATGCAGCAACATAAACTTTCTGGTGATCTACCATATCTTGGAATGCCGAGCATCTATAAGCCACGTATCCCACCTACGCCGACCAAACGCCCCGCTCCTCGGACACCCGATCCCGACGAGCTGGTGGCCACACCTGCCGAGTATCCTACTACAACAGACGATGGATCCCAACAGAAGGCAGGCCAATCTACTGAGCCTCTGGTTACTGTCATCGTGGATATATCGAGCATCCCACTCACAGCCGAGGAGAAAGCAGCGAATGATACCATGAGGGCAGTTGTATCAGCAGAGATCCAGGCTGATGAGGACGTCGGCTCGAGCATCCTTGATGACATCATCGACCCGCCAGAGGACTTCCTCAAGCATCCCCACTACGACCCAGACGAGGATGCAAGATGGATCAAGCAAGTCTACGACCACTGCCTATACCGCTGGCCGTCGGAGTTATTGGTGGATTCACCTATGATAAAGATGAAATTAGTCATTGATGTACACACTGGCAGGGACAAAGTTGCAGTGGAAACTATAGGTTCATACTTACGATTCCACATGCAATTTGGATCCAAAACATACAATTCAGAGACATACTATACGGATTACAATCATACCCGCAAAGGGGCACGTGACTTACCGATTTGCAGTGCGGATAGTTTCTTCAGAAAGATGGTACATTACCTGTGCCCAGAGGTTATCGAGGTGTCGACTACAGGTATCTTTCAATGGATTTCCAAAGTGTACCAAATCATATTGCTTGACAGCATTACGGAGCTACGTGATTTCACAGAGGATGCTACTCATCAGAACCATCCTGCACTCAAGACGTTGCGTGATCTATTCACACATTGTATCCAGACATTTGGCAAACCAGGCTTCCCCGTATGGAGGGAGCTGGTGGAAACACCTGCCGCGCCGCATCAGGAGGATCCAGGCGCGGAGCATGATATTCCCCAGGACCCAGGTAGCGTTGCATCCGCAGCTCCAGATCAAGAAACCATGGTACGGATCATAGCCGAGCAGAAGGGGATCGACCGCGAGGAGGGCGACAATGAGGCCGCCTTGCAGGTAGAGGCTAACCGTATCCGTACAGAAAACGTATGCCATGGTGATACTGACACCGCGGACAACGACACGACCGAGGGCGTAGGACTGCCAGGGGAACGATTGTCTAGGATCGAGATCGAGGGAATGAGCCGATCGATCGCCTCCCGTCCGACCGCCGAGATCAACCGCGATGCCATGGATCAGATCGGCCGCGTTCTCGCTAGTGGTCGTGACACTCGCTGGGGATCCCGTGAACACCTCGCGATTCACGGGGCCCCAGAGGAGATCCAGCATGATATCGCGCGATGTCGGAATTGCGATCGTCTCTTGTCTCTAGGGATCGTCACAGATGAAGGTGCAATTTTTGATATCTGCTGGCAGTACACTGTTGCCGTAGGTGCTACGGGCAAAAGTACCGCCGTGGAGAGCGACCTGGCATACCTCCAGAGGTTGACCCACTGGATCAAGACGACGCCCTCCCAGGACGACATCACAAGGTACATGGCAGACGGAGCGCAGGTCCTGATGATGGGCAAGCGCTCCATTCCAGGTCATGAGAAGGACACGTTGAGGAGATTGGCAAATTCTGCTGCTAAGAGGTATCGGAGGTGGGTCGAAGCAGACTCCCCTCCTGCACACGTGTGCAGGTTGATGGGCGAGCGTGAGGACGACAGACCTCTATGCCACCCTTTTGCCAACCTCGTTCAGCGTTTCCTGAATGATATGAAGTTCCACCACCAAATGACAGGCGCTCGCGTCAATAGAGGCGAGAAGGCTTATACCATCGAAGACATGCGTGACGCCTGTGATATTCTTGATCACAGCGTCAGGACTGGCCAAGCCGGTCGGAAGAAATGGTGGTTGAACACAGGCAGACCCGATCGAGGCACGAGGCAAGAGCGCGGCCTTGTCACGATTGCCCTTCCCCGTGGGGATGGCACTCGTGAGAAAGTCACGCAGCGCAAGCTTGCCGTGCTCGCCTCCATCGAGCCCGCCTTGGGTTCCACTGACCAGAGGGGGTTGGTTCAGGGATTAGAACCGATCCGATCGAACCTGATATACACTCCCCACATTCTGATAATGCCATGGAGCCGCGCCAGCCGCGGCACCCGCCGCCGCCGCCGCGCCCTACTCCTGGCGGCGCTGCAGGCTCCAGCGCCTCCGGCGCGCAGGACGGCATGCCCGCTGGGCAGCGCGGCGCTGCCGCACAGCGGCAGGACAGTGACGACAGCCGACCAACGACACCTCCTCGCGCCAAGAGGGCGCCTACGACGGAGGACTACGCTACGCGGTCGCGCAACAACCTAGAGGACAGCCAATGGGGTCCCAGATGCTGGAGCTACTACATCAAATGCTGGATGTACATCGCGGACAACAACGACGAGTTCGTATACGTACGCGACATCCAGTACAATGATTGGTTCCGCCACTGGATCCCGAGGACGCCCTGGGAGACCTTCGCGACGAGCTACGTCTCGGAGGATGGCCACAGGATGTGGGACCACAGGTTCTACTAGAGGGGTGACGCGTAGTGTAGTCGGCCGCCAGGCCCACCGCTCGATGGGCTAGAACTTCATCATTACACAAGTTCGCCTCGAGCGGTGGCTAAAACATCATTTCAGGCCACTTCGCAATCCAAGAAAAGTGGCCACACCTATCCTTGTGAAACGCAAGGGAGCTTCCTAAGGAGCAAGGCCGAGGGGAGTAACAAGATGCAGAATTTATGTATGCAGCTTTTCGTGTTTCTCAACACGACTTTGCGCCTGGTCAGGCATTTGCTCTGATAGTTAGATTGACATTTAGACGTGTTTCTCACCGCGATCGTGTTCCTCAACACGGCTTCATAATACACATTTTATGTTTGCTTATTCTTTGCAGTATAGTAACATTGCGTTGATAATGGTCTGATACCCAGCTCTCTCGAGTGAGAGCTGGTGGCAACACCTGCCCCGCTCAGGCGCGGCAGCTTTTGATGTTGCTTTAACTTGCTCAGATCCTCTTTCTCCGCCCACCCGTGTCTCATTCTTCTCCGCCCTCGAGTGCCGAAGCGTTTTGGGGGCGCACCGAGGGGGCACCAACGCGTGCTTGGCGAAGACACAGAGACCCTGGGTGTTCCTTCTTACCTTACCTTGCCTAATCGTGAGCGCTATCTCGATTGGGACGCAGCTGAAGCTATGCAGATCTTGTGCTCAGCTGCCTGACAGAATCGAGGATTTGAGGAGTAACAGGGTGACGGGATCTTTTCTCCTGTTCCCGGGTCCTACCCTGACGGGCGGGATTCGGGGCGGGGTGTGTGAATATAACCCGTGTAATACCCTCATATATACTCCTTATCCTCACCTCTCCTGCGCCTGGCCGTTTGGGCTCAGGTGTTGGGATAGATCGATCAGTCCTGTGATCGTGCATCAGGAAAAGATATCCATCTTTCCCTCCTTCCCTCTACCAGCGGATCAGGGGTTCTGTGCCCTTGTACTTCAGCCCCATACACAGAGTCTACGGATGAAGTGGTGGCCTCTGCTGAGAAGCCCCCCGCTCCAGGGTAATCGCAACCCGCAGACCTCGGCTCGAAGTCCATCCAGGACCTGCAGGGCAGAGAGACGCGGAAGCAGAAGCAAACCGATGCAAGTCGTGAGCGAGTCAGAGATGCAGAGGCATCCCTCGAGGCTGCGCGCAAGTACGCAGACGAGCAGGCCGCCCAGCTTGCAGCGCATCAGGACAACCTCAATAAGATCAGAGCAGCCATCACCGCCAAGCAGGCCAGGGCTGTCATCCCCAGTCGAGCCAAGGTTGCGGACATGCACACCGGCAGCGAGCTGCTGGAGAACTTCGGCAAGATGCTGGAGGCGATGGGTGCCCACTTTGGAGTGGAAGTGGCAGGCGTGGCCAGGGGGGCTGAGGCCAAGCTTGCGTAGCAGGAGCAGAAGGCGGCCGAGGCTGCCAGCGCTGCTCGGCCTGCTGCGCCTGCTCTTGGCTGCGGGGGCGCCGCTGCTGCTGGGGCTGGCGCAGCTGCAGGAGCTATGGCAGATGACGCCGTGGTGGAGCTCGACATTGGCGACCCTGCCATCCACGAGTCCCTCAAGGAGGCTGGAGTTGTCGTCGATGATCCTGCCGCGGCCAAGCGGCTCCCGGAGGCCCTTGGCAATGCCGCCAAGAAGCCCATGCGCCTTTGATGCAAGGTGTGGTGTGGAAGGTGAGCCACGACAGTGCGTAGCTGGAGTGAGTGCTGATGCTGAGGATCGGCATGGGATAAGTTTGTGGTCGGCCAATTCTTCAAGCTGGTCCTCAGCACAGATGCTATTGGAGTCAGCAGTGTGGTGGCCAGCAGGGAGCCGCAAGTCTTGGGTGGCAAGTTGCTGCAGTCGCACCGAGTGGGGTCGGTGCGCCTCAACGTAGGCTTGGCTGTGCCGTTCCACGTTCTCTCCCTCACGAGCATCGGCCTGGCCTGGCAGAACGTGGACATCACGGCGCAGCACATTGAGTGCCTCGGCTCGCTTACCGGGCCGTGGATCCTGCTAGGCGACTTGAACCTGGCGCCCGAGGAGCTGTGGGCGGAGCGCGCTCAAAGGGGCTCTGCTTGCTACTGGAGTGCCAACCTGAGGGAGCAGAGAGATCGACTTTGGCGTCTGCTCGCGGGTGTTTGCTGGCTTCATACACGCTGTGGTGCCGATTGAAGACTCGACACTGCAGACGCACATGCCTCTTCACATTCGGCTTCGAGGCATGGGTGAACAGGCGAGTGGTGCGCCCAGTTTTTCCTCTTAAGTTTCCGTTTAGCAAGCCGCCCCCTGGGCGGCCTGCCCCGCAGATTGCTTCAGGCGATGAGTGGCCCTGGTAGATCGGAGAGGCGCTCCCTGGTGATCTCGGCGAAGCGTGTGCTGCGTGGTTTCGTCATGCCGGAGCATATCTGAAGGAGTTTCGCGACTTTTCGGACTGGGCCCAAGGAGCCTGGCGGGGACGTGCTGAGGGTTTCAAGACAGCGAACGAACCGTTCATTCATT
>CAUYUJ010002071.1:10000-22500 GCA_963575745.1 Prorocentrum cordatum | reverse complement strand
CCCAAACATTGTCAGGTTGGGCCCAATCTTGCCCGACAGGCCCAAAAGAGGGCTTCAAAACGGCGCAAAAACCATCCATAACGGCCTCCGAGACGGCCGAGATGGCCTCAGATGTTACCTTTGGCTACGCGCCAGCGGGGGCGTTTCCTCTAAAAGGGCACTGCGGCGGCGTCTGAAAGCAGAGGTTGACGTATCCGCCGCGCCGTCAATCATAGCATTTCCTGCTCCTCGTCCTTCTCCCCCTCATCCCAAACATCCGACGTCTTGATGTTATTGCCGCGTGGCCCCAGGATCAGATAAATCCATGAGACGTTTTTTTTTGAGCAACCCGAATTCGTTTTCGCGAAGTAGACTGAATCGAACTGGGGTGAACAAGGCTGAGCTGAACTGAGCTGACTGGTCGCACCCGTTGCGGGGCGTTTTCTTCTCGGCCGCCGAGGGCGCAACCTATGGCGCAACCGACAAGAGACGGTTTTATTCTCCGCCGCCGAGGGCACAGCCTTTGGCGCAACAGATAGGGAAAGGTTTTCGGCCGCCAAGGGCGCAACCTATGGCGCAACCGATAAGAGACGGTTTGTTTTTTGGCCGCCGAGGGCGCACCTCATGGCGCAGCGGATAGGAGACGCTTCTGTTTTCGGCCGCCGAGGTCGCAACCGATGGCGCAAACGACAGGAGACGGCTTTGGTCTTGGCCGCCGAGGGCGCACCCTGGTGCGCAACTGATCTGAGACGGTTATTTTTCCGGCCGCCGAGGACGCACGATATGATGCGGCTGTACCTCCTTCCGCCAAGGCGAGTCCTATGGCGAGACGATAGGAGACGTTTTTACTCTCTGCCGCCGAGGGCGCAACCTATGGCGCAATCGATAAGACACGGTTTTATCCTCGGCCGCCGAGGGCACAACCCGTGGCGCATGCGACAGGAGACATTTTTATCCTCTGCCGCCGAGGGCGCGACCTATCGCGCAACCGATAAGAAACGTTTTTTGAATTGGGCCGCAAACGGCGCAACCTATGGCGCAAACGTTTGGGTGCGGTTTTATTCGCGGCCGCCGGGGGCGCAACTTAAGGGGCAGCCGACAGGATGCGGTTTTATTTTCGGCCGCCGAAAACGCAACCTATGGCGCAACCGATGCGAGACGGGTTTTTCTCGGCCGCCGAGGGCGCAACCTTTGTCGCAACCGTTGGGATGCGGTTTCATTTCCTCCGCCGGCAACCTATTGCGCAACCAGGAGGATGCGGTTACATTCTCGGCCGCCAAGGGCGCAACCTATGGCGCAACCGAAAGAAGACGATTTTATACTCCGCCGCCGAGGGCGCAACTTTTGGCGCAACCGATAGGAGACAGTTTTATTCTTGGCCGCCGAAGGCGCAAACCGTGGCGCAACCGCTAGGGGGCGGTTTAATTTTCGCCGCCCAGTGCGCAACCTAAGGCGCAACCGATAGGGAACGGTTTGGGTCTCGGCCGCCGCCAATGGCGCAACTTATGACGCAACCGATAGGACACGGTGTTATTTTCGGCCGCCGATGGCGCAGCCTATGGCGCAACCGATCGGAGCCTGTTTTATTCTCGGCCGCCGATGGGGCCTTCCATGGCGCAGCCGATAGGAAGTGGTTGTTTATTCGGTCGCAAAGGATGCATTTTGGCGCAGCCAGTCGGAGTCGGCCTGGAGCAGGAGGAGGAAGGCGAGGAGGATGAAAAAGAGTGGATTATGAGGAGGAGGAGGAGGAGGAGGAGGAAGACGACGGCGTCGATCAGGATGCGGAGGTGGACGGGGAGGAACACGAATAGTGCTATGACGAAATGTGGGCATCCAAATGCTTGCAGTGCTACGCCCGGTTGATGTTTGCCGTTTGGGCAGGTTGTCTTGTGATTTCATCCAGGGTCGTTTTTTGACGGCCGGCTTTTCTTGAGGGTTCGCGGATACCAAAATGCGGGGACAAATCTCCGCCTTGACTTTTCAAGACGGTGGATATTTGGGCTGGCCGTCCCTTATCCTCGCCCTCCCCCATCCTCTTTCTTTTTCCCCACTGTGCTCCCTTCCCCATCTTCCCTTTTCTCCTTCCTCCCCTCCTCCTTCTCGTCCCTTCCCTCGTCGTCGTCGTCGTCGCCGTCGTCGTCGTCGCCGTCTTCTTCGTCCTCGCCGCCGTCGTCGTCGTCGTCGTCGTCGCCGTCGTCGTCGCCGTCGTCGTCGCCGTCGTCGTCGTCTTCGACGTCCTCGTCGTCGTCCTCGTCGTCCTGGTCGCCAACGTCGTCGACGTCGCGGTCGTCGACGCCCTCGTCGTTGTCGTCCTCCTCGACGTCGCCGTCGCCGTCATCGTTTTCGTTGCAGTCGTCGTCGGCGTCCGCCTCCTCCTCGTTGCCGTCGTCGTCGTCATCCTCGCAATCGTCGTCGTCGTCGTCGACGCCCTTGTCGTCGTCGTCGTCGTCGTCGTCGTCGTCCTCATCCTCGTCGTCGTTCTCGTCGCCGTCGTCGTCGTCCCTCGTCGCCAGCGTCCCCGTCTTTGTCGTCGTCGTCATCGCTCTCGTCTTCGTCGTCTTTGTCGTCGTCGTCGCCTCCGTGGTCGTCGTCGCCGTCCACCACGGCGTCTCAATGCTGCTCCATGGAGTCAATTTCTGTGCGAATCCTACCCCCTGGCGGACCATTGGAATGCATTTGCGCAGGACCCCAGGGGCCGAACATTATAATATTTTTGGAAAGCGTGTTCCAATGTGAAATAACATTTCCCAATTTCGAGGAAAGAATTTCAAGCGTGAGACAAATTTTTCAAGATTGAGAAACAATTCTGAACTTTGATACACAATTTCTCATATTTTCGATTTTTTCCTCTTCAGCCTTGGGGCCGAATGAAATGACATTCCAGTGGCCCGTTGGTGGTCGGATTCACAAGAAACCGGACTCCGTCAAGCACCGTTGGGACGCCGTAGTGGGCGACGACGACGACCGCGGTGACGACGACGATGACGAAGGCGACGAATACGGCAAAGAGAATGGGGACGCGAGCGAGGGACGACGACGACGACGACGACGACGGGGATGTTTGCGACGACGACGACGACGGCGACGAGGACGAGGCTGAGGATGACGACGTCGCCGAGGAGGAGGAGGACGACGACGACGATTGCGAGGAGAACGACGACGATGGCGACGAGGACGACGACAATTGCGACGTCGACGACGACGGGGGCTCGACGACGACGAAGACGACGACGATTACGACGAGGACGAGGAAGGCGACGACGGCGACGACGACGGCGACGAGGACGACGACGACAACGACGACGTCGACGACGACATCGACGTCGACGACGACGACGGGAGGGAAGGGGGACTGGGGGAAAGCGGGAAAGGGAGGAGAGAGGGGAGGAGGGGGGGCAGTGGAGACTGGAGGAGGGATGATGAACTCAAACATCCAACGCCTTGAAAGTATCAAGGCGACAATTGTCGCCGCCTTCGCCCTTCGGGTGCACTTAGAGGGTCGTCAGAAGAAAGCCCATGATGAAACAACTGCCTTGATGACATGTCGGAGCCCCCAGAGGCCGCGCCTGGAACACACCAAGGCCGATGAGCAAAAGGAGGAGGAGGAGGAATAGGAAGAGGAGGAGGAGGAATCGGAGGAAGAGGAGGAGGAGGAGGAGGAGGAGGAGGAGGAGGAGGACAAGGGGGGAAGCGGGGAGGAGGAGGAGAGGAGGAGGCGGAGGCGGAGGCGGAGGCGGAGGCGGAGGCGGAGGCGAAGGCGGAGGCGGAGGAGGAGGCGGAGGAGGAGGAGGAGGAGGAGGAAGAGGAAGAGGAAGAGGAAGAGGAAAAAGAAAAATAATATAGTAAGAATACTAATAATACTAATAAAAATACTAAGAACAATCACCATAACAAGAAGAAGAGGAGGAGGAGGAGGAGGCGGATGAGGAGGAGGCGGAGGAGGAGGAGGAAGAGGAGGCTGAGGTGGAGGAGGAGGTGGATGAGGAGGAGGAGGAGGAGGAGGATGATGAGGCAGAGGAGGAGGAGGAGGAGGAAGACCAATTTAGCCGTCTCGGGAGCTGTCTTGGACCGCTTTGGCGCTGTGTTGAAACCCTCTTGTTGTCCCCAACGGCAATAGGAGGGCCATCTTGAAGGCAAGGGCGAGCCTCAATATGTCGAGCGATAGCCTCATGATTGTCGATTCCTTACGCCCACCTTGCGACCCATGTGCTGCCCCGCGACCGCCCGTGACCCGCCCCGCGAACCACCGCTGCCGCGCGCATGGTGGTTGCAGTTGTGTGACACTGAGCTCCACGGAAGGCCCCGACGGCAGGATCCGCATGAAGGTCCCTCCTTATGTCGGCACACCGCTCACACGTTTCGTGGTCCCATAGAGAACGTTCCGAATGCTTCAGTGGCAGAGTCCGCGTGGCGGCCCCGCGACGTTGCACCGACCTGGAATTACAAGACAGCTCGCCGCTTGGGCCCGCCGCCAGCCCAGACGTCGAACATGAATCGGGCGCGGCCCCGCGCGCATTTTGACGGCAGCGCCTCATCATCGTACTCGTATTCGCCCCCGTCCTCTTCCCCGTCCTGGTCCTCGTCGTCGTCCTCCTCCTCATATTCCTTTTAATCCTCGTCTTCCTCCTCTTGCTCCAGGTCGTCCTCGTCGTCCGATTCCGATCGAATGCGCCGTAGGTTGCGCCCCTCGCGGCCGAGAGCCGCCCCCTACTGGTTGCGCCACAGGTTGCGCCCTCGGCGGCCGAGAATAGAACCGCTTCGTATCGGTTGCGCGGAAGGTTGCGCCCTCGGCGACCGGGAGTAGAACCGCGTCCCACCGGATTTGCATAAGTTGCGCCTTTGGCGGCCGACGGTGGAACCGCCTCTGGTCGATTGCACCATGGGCTGCGCCTTCTGGCCGCCGAGAGTAGAACCGTTTCCTGTCGGCTGCGCCATAGGTCCGCCTTTGACGGCCGAAATTACAACCGTCGTGTGTCGGTTGCGCCATAGTTTGCGTCCTCGGCGGCCGAGGATACAACCGTATCCTGTCGGTTGCGCCATAGGTTGCGCCTTCGGCGGCCGAGAATAAAACCGTCTCTGGTCGGTTGCGCCTAAGTTTGCGCCCTCGGCGGCCGAGAATAGAAGCGTCTCCTATCGGTTGCGCCATAGGGTGCGCCCTCGGCGGCCGAGGATGAAACCGTCTCCCGTCGGTTGCGCCTTAAGGTGCGCCTTCGGCGGCCAAGCAATAAACCGTTTCTTATCGGTTGCGCCATAGGTTGCGCCGTCGGCGGCCGAAAATAGAACCGCCTCCTATCGGATGAGGCATAGCTTGCGCCCTCGGTGGCCGAGAGTTAAACCGTGTCCTATCGGTTGCGCCATAGGTCGCGCCCTCGGCGGCCGAGGATGAACCCCTATCGGTTGCGCCATCGGTTGCGCCTTGTGCGGCCGAGAATCATTCCGTTTTTGTCGGTTGCGCCATAGGTTATGCCCTCGGCGGCGGAGTCAAGCAGTTTTTACCTAACAGCTTTTGCTGATAGGTTTCTAGTGGTCTCAAACAAGAGCATCTGGACTGCACAGGGGTGCCGGGGAGGAGAGCCGGGAATCGTTTTTCGCCAACAGTCACACACTTCGTGCTCTTGGACCTCCCAGAACTCCATTCCCGGGCCACATTCTGGAGAACCGGGAACAGAGCCGGGCTCGCTTTTCGCCAACAGTCACACACTTCGTGCTCTTCGACCTCCCAGAACTCCATTCCCGGGCTACATTTTGAGTGCCCGGAGCCAACTGTAGGCCACTTCGTGCTCTTCGAGTTCCCAGAACTCTATTCCCGGGCCACATTTTGGATGCCCGGAGCCAACTGTAGGCCACTTCGTGCTCTTCGATTTCCCAGAACTCCATTCCCGGGCCACATTTTGATGCCCGGAGCCAACTGTAGGCCACTTCGTGTCTTCAAGTTCCCAGAACTCCATTCCTGGGATGATTTTGAATGCCCGGAGCCAACTGCAGGCCACTTCGTGTTCTTCTAGTTCCCAGAACTCCATTCCTGGGCCACATTTTGAATGCCCGGAGCCAACTGTAGGCCACTTCGTGTTCTTCGAGTTCCCAGAATTCCATTCCCGGGCCACATTTTGAATGCTGAGGCAGGCTGAGGCTGAGGCTGGCAGGCTGAGGCTGAGGCAGGCTGAGGCTGAGGCCGAGGCTGAAGGCAGACTGAGGCTGAGGCTGAAGCAGGCTGAGGCTGAGGCAGGCAGGCTGAGGCTGAGGCTGAGGCAGGCTGATGCTGAGGCAGGCTGAGGCTGAGGCTGAGGCTGATGCAGGCTGAGGCTGAGGCAGGCTGAGGCTGAGGCCAAGGCTGAAGGCAGACTGAGGCTTTGGCTGAAGCAGGCTGAGGCTGAGGCTGAGGCTGAGGCTGAGGCAGGCTGAGGCTGAGGCTGAGGCAGGCTGATGCTGAGGCAGGCTGAGGCTGAGGCTGAGGCTGATGCAGGCTGAGGCTGAGGCAGGCTGAGGCTGAGGCCGAGGCTGAAGGCAGACTGAGGCTGAGGCTGAAGCAGGCTGAGGCTGAGGCTGAGGCTGAGGCTGAGGCTGAGGCAGGCTGAGGCTGAGGCAGGCTGAGGCTGAGGCTGAGGCTGAGGCTGCAGGCTGAGGCTGAGGCAGGCTGAGGCTGAGGCCGAGGCTGAAGGCAGACTGAGGCTGAGGCTGAAGCAGGCTGAGGCTGAGGCTGAGGCAGGCTGAGGCTGAGGCTGAGGCAGGCTGATGCTGAGGCAGGCTGAGGCTGAGGCTGAGGCTGATGCAGGCTGAGGCTGAGGCAGGCTGAGGCTGAGGCCGAGGCTGAAGGCAGACTGAGGCTGAGGCTGAAGCAGGCTGAGGCTGAGGCTGAGGCAGGCTGAGGCTGAGGCAGGCTGAGGCTGAGGCTGAGGCAGGCTGAGGCTGAGGCTGTGACTGCGACTGCCGTTGCCACTGCGACTGTCATCGCGAATGTGACTACGACTGCGAGAACAGCAGAATTCTACAACTGGATTCTCATCCGAATCTTAAGGGGAATCCTTCCAGATATGCTCCTACACATCGCTGTTAGGTTGCTTTGCCGGGATAATTACCTAACAGCTCTTGCTCATAGGTTTCTAGTGGTCTCAAAGGAGAGCATCTGGACTCCTCAGGGGGGTCTGGGCGGGTGCCGGGGAGGAGAGCCGGGAATCGTTTTTCGCCAACAGTCACACACTTCGTGCTCTTGGACCTCCCAGAACTCCATTCCCGGGCCACATTCTGGAGAACCGGGAACAGAGCCGGGCTCGCTTTTCGCCAACAGTCACACACTTCGTGCTCTTCGACCTCCCAGAATTCTTTACGCTTCGCGTATCCCCACCAGCCCATCTCACAGCAGCAACTCTCGCGAAGCATGCCGACAGTCGTGTTTTTCAGGCGTGTGTCCGCTTGGCCCCGCATATCTCCCCTGTTCCTCCTTCCTCCCGCCTCTGTGTACATCCTCCTTGTGAGGGGAGCGGGAGAAGGACGAGGCGGAGGAGGAGGGAGAGAAAGCGCTCCTCGTGATTTGAGTCGTTTTGGGTTTCTCGTCCTTGTGTGAGTCGTTCGGGCCCTTCTTCCTGGTGTGAGTCGTTCGGGCTCCTCGTGGTGTGAGTCGTTCGGGCTCTTCGTCCGGGTGTGAGTCGTTCGGGCTTCTCGTGGTGTGAGTTGTTCGGGCCCCTCATCCTGGTGTGAGTCGTTCGGGCCCCTCCTCCTGGTGTGACTCGTTCGGGCTCCTCGTGGTGTGAGTCGTTCGGGGCCCGCGTCGTGGTGTGAGTCCTTCGGGCTCCTCGTGGTGTGAGTCGTTCGGGCGCCTCGTCCTGGTGTGAGTCGTTCGGGCCCCTCCTTGTGGTGTGAGTCGTTCGGGCTCTTCGTGGTGTGAGTCGTTCGGGCCCCTCGTCCTGTGTGAGTCGTTCGGGCTCCTCGTGGGGCCTCTTGGAGCCTCGTGGGGCCTCTTGGGGGCCTCTTGGGGGCCTGGGGGCCTTGGGGGCCTCTTGGGGGCCTGTTGGGGCCTCGTGGGGCCTCTTGGGGGCCTCTTGGGGGCCTCTTGGGGGCCTCTTGGGGCCTCGTGGGGCCTCTTGGGGGCCTCTTGGGGGCCTCTTGGGGGCCTCTTGGGGCCGCTTGGGGGCTTCTGGGGGGCCTCTTGGAGGCCTCTTGGGAGCCTCCTGGGGGCCTCTTGGGGCCATCTTGGGGCCTCCTGCGACCTCCGCAGAAGCGCAAAGGAGAGCTGCCCCCTGAGAAGGACAAAATGAGCCCAAAACCTTCGTAAAATCAATTATTTTGCTATGAGGGAAGATGAGCGCGGCCCCCTCAGAAGGCCAAAATGGGGCCAAAACCCTCGTAAAATCAATGATTTCTGCTTCAAGGACGAGCTGAGGCGCCAAACTCCGTCCCCCCCCCCCGGGGCCAGAATCCTCGTGAGGGTTGTCGTTTTTTGGCCCTCCCAGGAGTCGAAAAAGACCCCCCCTGAGCACACCCCGGAATCCCTGTCCAGGCCCAGGGGTAGGGGGTAGGGGGAGGGGTAAACCCCTCCCCGAAGGGGAAGAAGGGGGGTTGAGAACAGAGAGAGCTCGCTAAACCACTGACGCCCAAAGGGCTGGTGGGACTCCATTCCCGGGCTACATTTTGGATGCCCGGAGCCAACTGTAGGCCACTTCGTGGTCTTCGAGTTCCCAGAACTCCATTCCCGGGCCACATTTTGGATGCCCGGAGCCAACTGTAGGCCACTTCGTGGTCTTCGAGTTCTCAGAACTCCATTCCCGGGCCACACATTTTGCATGCCCGGAGCCAACTGTAGGCCACTTCGTGCTCTTCGAGTTCCCAGAACTCCATTCCTGGGCAGATTTTGAATGCCCGGAGCCAACTGTAGGCCACTTCGTGTCTTCGAGTTCCCAGAACTCCATTCCAGGGGCCACATTTTGAATGCTGAGGCAGGCTGATGCTGAGGCTGAGGCAGGCTGAGGCTGAGGCAGGCTGAGGCTGAGGCCGAGGCTGAAGGCAGACTGAGGCTGAGGCTGAAGCAGGCTGAGGCTGAGGCTGAGGCAGGCTGAGGCTGAGGTGATGCAGGCTGAGGCTGCAGGCAGGCTGAGGCTGAGGCTGAGGCTGAGCAGGCTGAGGCTGCGGCAGGCTGAGGCTGAGGCTGAGCAGCTGAGGCTGACGTCTGACTGAGGCAGGCTGAGGCTAGCTGAGGCAGGCGGCTGAGGCTGTGACTGCGACTGCCGTTGCCACTGCGACTGTCATTGCGAATGCGACTACGACTGCGAGAACAGCAGAATTCTACAACTGGATTATCATCTGAATCTTAAGGGGAATGCTTCCAGATATGCTCCTACACATCGCTGTTAGGTTGCTTTGCCGGGATAATTTATTGGTTGCGCCGTAGGTTGTGCCCTCGGCGGCCGACAATAACATCGCCTCTATTGTTTGCGCCATAGGTTGCGTTTTCGGCGGCCGAACATACAACCGTCTCCTGTCGGTTGCGCCGTAGGTTTCGCCGTCGGTTGCCGTGGATAGAGCCGTCTGCTATCGGTTGCGCCATAGGTTGCGCCGTCGGCGGCTGTGGATATAACCGTCTCCTGTCGGTTGCGCCATAGGCTTAGCCCTCGGCTATCGGTTGCGCCACGGGTTGCGCCCTTGGCGGCCGAGATCATAACCGTCCTGTAACCGGTGCGACCAGTCAACTCAGTTTTGTTGTTCTTAAAATCAGTACAGTTCCAATCATTTTAATTTTTTCGCGACACTATTTCGGGCTACGCCCGAAAAGAGATGTCTCAACCATGCCGTAACCATGCAACACGGAACACATTCAATGCGTTTCCCATTGCGCACGTTCCGTCATCCACCCAACACAAAGTAGGGCGGAAATCCACAACAGTAGGGTTGAAACACCAATGAATAGGTAGGACGAAAATTGACACCAACGGAGCATAAAAACTGAGGCGGAAATTTCAGGCCCCACGTCCGAAATTGTCCATCGTAGGGCGGATCCAGAGTCAGGGGGGGCCGGGGGCCAGGGCCAGACCCGCGGCCAGGATCGAGGCCGGGGCCGGGGCTGGGGCCAGCCGGGACCACTGCCGGGACCGCGAGTTGGGGCCAACAACGCGGCCGGGGCCGGGACCAGGGCCGGGATTAGAGCGGGTATACTGGAGCCGTGACCGGGAACCCGGGTCCGGGCCGGAGCCCGGCCCAGGCCAGGACCAGGAGCGGGGCCATGGCCCGGGCTGGGACCGGGGCGGGGGCCGGGGCCGGGGCCGGGAGCGGGGCCTGGGCCGCGGCCAGGGCCGGGGGGGGGGCCAGCGAGCGCCGTGGCTGGGTCCGAGACGCCCGGGTCCGGCCGGGAGGGGGCCCGGGTCGGGTGCCGGCGCGGGAGCCGGGGCCAGGAGCCAGGAGCTCGGAGCGGGATCGGGGACGGGACTGGGACCAGGACCGGGCTGGGGGCCGGGATGGGGGCTGGGACCGGGACCGGGAGCCAGCACCAGGGGCCCGGGCCGGAGGCGGGGTCAGGGCCGCAGAGCTGGGGCTGGAACCCGGGCGGAGAGCCAGGCGGCATCGCTGAACGGCCCTCCCCTGCAGTCGGGGCTGAACGCCCCCCCCCCCCATGCAGAGCGGAGCTCAAGCGAAGCTCAAGCGAAACTCGAGCTCGCGCTCTTTAACTGACGCGCCGGATCGGGGGATTTGCGGTCAGCCTTAGCAGTGACGCTGCAAGTGCCGCGCGTGGTGTCCGATGTCGCCTCCGCCGCAGGCGGCTCGTGCCAGTGTCCCGGCCCGAGGTTTGCTGCCAATGAGCGGAGAAAACTACTACGCTCGCCAGCGGGTTGCCAGCCGCCAGGCCACCATCTTCTTCCTGCTCTATTTTGCTTCGCCTTGTAACTCTTCTCGTGACGACGGCCCTCGCAAGTGCCACCGTACCGTTAACACCCATGCTACTGCTCGCCTCACGACGATAGCTACCGCGAATCTGTGTTAATAACTGGCGCAGCTTTCTTTGTGATGCTATGCCATGCTTCTGCACTTGCTGCCGCCACTAGACTACGGCGATTAGTACTACCCCCGTCATCAGCACCACTACCACTTCTTTGTGCCTCCACGACTACGTGTACCATTACTATCTGTGGTGCTATCACGATTGCCTTTGCTTCTGCGACTGCGATTGCTACCAGACGTAGCTCATCACCACCGCTAGATGACGAGACAACAAGGGCCATGAGGCACAGGAGAATCGGTACATACCCACTCGGGCCAGAACAGTCAGGATGGCCAGAGAAGATTTCAATCGCTGCCAGCTGGCGCAGTCTCAATTTTTGATCGCCTCCTAGTCCAGCCTGGGTCTCCGCGGTTGTTCGTGACTCTCCTGGCTCTCCTGGTCTTTTCGTCCCATTGAGCTCTTCTGCTTGGCCCTCCCCGACTCCTGCACCCTGCTGACCCTCGTGCCCGCGGGGAGCAGGTGGTGGATCAGGGGAGGAGGTGGTGGAAGGCGAAGAGAGGGAGAAGCGTGAGCGCCTGGTACGTCAGCGTGCAGCCTTTAAAAAGGTCGGGGATCGGGGGGGGATGGAGTGCGCATCAGTTCCGCAAGTCACCCAGCGGGGTTATCGAGCTTGGCATTCTCGTCCATTGGTTTGGACGTCAAGTCAGGATCCCCATCGTGACTCATCCGTGATTCGCTGGCCCGACGGGCCAGAGGCGTGCTGGAATCTCCAGCAAGAGGCTCAGACTATTTCTGCATTCCCAGTTTGCGCGCGCGTGGCGGCCCTCTGTCGGGCCGGACGAAAGGGGGGGATTGGGAACGGGGGGCTTACGAAATTTGCTGCATGCAGCTGGTTTCGGCCCCACCGAGGGGCCCATTCCTCGATACATGGGCGCCTCCGGCGCCGGGAGGCGCCGGGAGAATCAGCTACGCAAGCTGATTCTCACCTTTTCCCTTTGCTATCCCCCCCCTTCGCCCGACCCGACTTTGGGAGGGCGCAACCAGGACGCGCGCCCCGGCAAGGCCCCGGGCAGGCCGGGCCATAGACTGTGCGTCGGTCCTGGGCTCGGCTCGCAGGGCCCCCTCTGGGCAGCTCTGTGCAGCGGCCCAGGAGCGGAGAGCTGCGGCTGGCCGGCCCCAATGAGCTCGGGGGTGGGCAGAACCCCCAACAGTGACACGTCGATTAGTGAATTGTCCGTTTTCGGTTCTCGAGAGAGCGCCGCGGCCGTTAGTTTCCAGGCTTGCGCCCGCCACGTCGTTTTCTCTAAACCACGTTTTACTAAAGGGAGGTCTGTCCATCCACGATGAGCCCCGAAGACAGCCGCAAGAAGCTCCAGCAGGTGCCCGAAGTTGGCCCAGGGTGGTCGAAGACGGTCCCCAGGCGGGGCAAGGAAGGCACGAACCTCTGTATCGTTTTTTCCCCATATCCTAAGGATTGGGGTTCTTGTTATTACTCTGACGCCTCCCACTGCTCCTCCTTCCTCCTTCCTCCCGCTCGCGCCTCCCTCCTCCCAATGATAACCACCAGATAAGACAAGACAATATACTATACTACACG
>CAUYUJ010002071.1:0-5000 GCA_963575745.1 Prorocentrum cordatum | reverse complement strand
ATTTTTTCTGGGGGGCTTCATCCGGGCAACTCCTTCCAGACGAAAGTTCTCCCGGAATAAGCCGTGTCGGAAGAAGTGAAATAAGTTGTTTCTGCAGAAGGCGTCGTCTCCCTTCCCCAGGAGTTCAGCATTTGGTTAGAACTTCATGACGATTCGTGATTTTTGCCTTCTAGTCGATGCCTTCTTGGACGCTGCAATCGGTCGCGAAGCCCCCTGTCCAGGTCCAGGGGGGAGGGTGGGGGGAGGGATCGAGACACCATCCGGTGAAGCTGCCTACAAGCCGCGCGCCGTCTGGCTCACTCCCACCCGCCCTTCCAACACAGAAGCAGCCCCAGAGCTTCAGCATGTCCATCGGTCGTCTTTGGATGGGCAGCTACTGGGAACCACAACAGATCGCATGTGCGCGACGCTCCGGTGAGGTGCGCCACGCGTGCCAGGCGCACCGCGTGCGTCAGTTTCGCCAGGCACCCCTCGGGCAAAAGCGTGCCAGGCACGCCTGGAACGCCAGACGCGCCGCGTGCTCCACGTGCGCCATGTGTACCGCATGCTCCAGCTGCACCAGGTGCGCCACATTCGGGGCACGCAAAGTGCGCCGTGTTATGCCATGTTAGCCCGCGCACGTGACAGCACACACATCGGGAAGCATGTCGCCCCCCACCATCCGCGTCGAAATCCAATGCGCAATCGCAGCGGGATGGCCTTCATGGTGTTTGGTGGGCCCGCGCACAACAGGCAATCTGCTAGCACCCCCGCCTTCCCTGTCAAAAAGCCAATGGGCAGTGATCGCGAGGTGGCCGTGCATGATTCAAATTTAGCCGCGAAGTGCATGTTGAGCTGTTTTCCCCAACCATCCTGTGGTGTCGAATCTTCGTTTTGAAGAGACAGTTCCCACGTCTCCCCCTCTCCTTTCCCCCTCCCCCTCCCTCCGCTCATCCCCGCACTCCGCTTGTCCTCGTCGCGGCGCACCCCTCAGCGCTTCGTGCCCCCACAGGAGAAGCTGCTCAATCGAGGGCCCCAGTGGCAGGGTTCGCATGCGACTCCCAGCCCACCGCATGCACATTTCGGCCCCCCCTCACACGTTTGTGGCGCCGCAGGGAGCTACCGAAGCCCCCAGCGGCATGGTTCACATGCGGCGCCCGGCCCCCCGCATGTCCGTTCTGGCGCGCCCTCCACACGTTTCGTGGCCCCGTGGGGAGCTTCACCGAAGGCCCGGGCCCCATGGGGAGCTCCACCGAACGCCCCAGAGGCCGCGATCGCGCGCGGCCCCCCGCCCACCGCACGCCCGTGTCGGCACACCCCTCGCTCGCTTCGCGGCCCCGTGGGGAGCCCCACCCGAGGGCCCGGTGACAGGGCGCACGTGCGGCCACCCGCCCACCGCACGACCATGCCGGCACACCACACCCCTCGGGCGTCGCGTGGCCCCGTGTGGAGCTCCACCGCGGCGAGCGGGGCCGCGACGCCTGCCCGGGCCAGGGCCTCCCGGCGGCAGGGCCGCGGAGGCCGCGCGTCGCGGGCAGCGCGGGAGGCCCTGGGAGGCGCTCGGCTGCCCCAGGGCCGCTCGGCAGCCTCGTCAGGCTCGGCACCGTCGCCGCAGCACGCTGCGTCCCTGCGTTGCGCCCAGGACGGCGCCGCGCAGGTCCCGCCCCCTGCATGTGCCGTGCAGCGGGCGAGCGATGCCTGTGCTTGCCGCGCCCACGTCGTCCACAGGGAAGCTCACGGCCGTGCGCGCCGAGGGAAGTACGGATCCGCCCCCATCACGGTCAAGCTTCTCCTCATGCATTCGGGCGCATTGGAAACGCGTGCGTGCCCTCGCCACTGCTCGAGGCCGTGCCGGAGGCGTGCTCGGAGGAGTGTCGACGCACCACCCTCGTCCGCAGCGTCTTGCCAAGGGGCTCGCGCGCCTTCCCGTAGAGCTTCACATGCAGATTGGCGAGCGTCGGCGCCTGCCGGGCTGCTGCGGCAGTGGCCAGAGCGAGGTCAGCTCCTTCATCGCGGGCGGCATCGGGAGCTCCCCCCGCATGCCGCCGATGGGCATCAAGCGGTACAACGCCGCCAGTCCGACCACGGCGAGCAGCGCTGCGCCGCACACGAGGCGCAGCACCCGACATGGCCAAAATGAAGGGTGCATACGGCGTGCAGCAAGGCGACGAAAGACCGCTCGAGCCAAACCGGCTACGGAGGAGGAGGAGGAGGAGGAGGAGGATGAAGGACAGGCGATCGCAGCATCCCCACGGGATTTCCATGCCAGCAGCGTCAGCGTCAGGAGGACAAGAAGCACGACGAGGAGGAGACGTTTGGTGGAGGTGGCTGGGGCGCAGGGGCGCGGGCGTCTCTGGGCGTTCGCCCTCTGGCCGGCTCGCCGCTCGCTCGAAGGTGGACCAGCGGGCCGCTCTGTTCGGCAGCAGGGGGAACGCGCCACCCAGAGGCAGCAAGGCCGACCACAGTGCAGACAGGCGTGCCGCGGCGGGCCGCGGAGTGTGGGGCGGGGCGAGCGGGAGGAGATCGGGCGTAGGGACAAATCGTTCCAGCGCGTTCCGGAACGCTCTGAGAAGGCCGCGGTGCCCGATACATCCTCCAGAACCGCCAGATCTCAGGGATCACCGGTGTTTCCCTGTCCGATTTTGTCCTGGCTTCGTCTTCAGGAGACGGATCGAGAATACGAAAGTATGGCTTCAGGCGCGTGGATTAGGGGCGGGTCCCGTTTCCCGTTCAAAAATCGGTGCGCTCCAACGTCAAATCGGACGGCAGTGGCGCGGCGTGCCAGATCCACGGATCTGTAATCCATGTTCGCGTGTGCCCGACAAGAGGGGACGGAGGAACAGGATGCGGAGGAAGAGGGGGGAGAAGCTGAGGAGGATGTCCAGATCGAGGAGCAGGAAAAGGAGGAGGAGGAGGACGAGGAGGTGTAGGAGGAGGGGGATGCGTAGTAGTAGTAGTAGTAGTAGTAGTAGTAGTAGTAGTAGTAGTAGTAGTAGTAGTAGTAGTAGTAGTAGTAGTAGTAGTAGTAGTAGTAGTAGTAGTAGTAGTAGTAGTAGTAGTAGTAGTAGTAGTAGTAGTAGTAGTAGTAGTAGTAGTAGTAGTAGTAGTAGTAGTAGTAGTAGTAGTAGTAGTAGTAGTAGTAGTAGTAGTAGTAGTAGTAGTAGTAGTAGTAGTAGTAGTAGTAGTAGTAGTAGTAGTAGTAGTAGTAGTAGTAGTAGTAGTAGTAGTAGTAGTAGTAGTAGTAGGTAGTAGTAGTAGTAGCTAGTAGTAGTAGTAGTAGTAGTAGTAGTAGTAGTAGTAGTAGTAGTAGTAGTAGTAGTAGTAGTAGTAGTAGTAGTCGTAGTAGTAGTAGTAGTAGTAGTAGTAGTAGTAGTAGTAGTAGTAGTAGTAGTAGTAGTAGTAGTAGTAGTAGTAGTCAGTAGCAGTAGTAGTAGTAGTGGTAGTGGTAGTGGTAGTGTATTGTAAGGGTAGGAGTAGGAGTAAGGAGTAGGAAGTAGGTGTAGGAGTAGGAGTAGAGAGTAGGAGTAAGGAGTCAAGCTAGCCAGCTCGAGCGAGTCAAGCATGGCATGCCCAGTCCCACCCGCCCTCCCACAACATAAGAAGCAAAGCTGGCACAACTGGGGGCCGAAGTCACACCGGCCAGCCGGTTTGGTACAGCTGATGCGGCCGCGATGGCGGTTGCCGACGGGAACTGGCGAGCGCGTGTTGAATGCCGCGCACGCATTGCCAGACGAGTCGAGAATGGCCCGGTACACCGCAGGAAGCCAGAGGTGGCCGGAGGAAGCCCGACGGTCTGACAGGACACCCCAAAGCATTTTTGTGAAAAAGCATTGGGTTTTTGATGTTTTTATGTTGAAATGCTTGCACACACACGGTGTTCGGTAGGATTCTGACATGAACGCGCGAGTGTGCTCTTTGTTGTATTTTTTGCACAGGATTCGCGGCCTGGGTGCATGACAGAGCATCGCGAGTGCACCGCGCGATGACGTGAAATCGCTGGATTTGACCGAATTCTTAAGATTCCTATGGTTTTCCTATGATTTCAGCAAGAGAGCCCGGGCAGGAAATTTGTAGAATTTTTGTGAAAAAAAAGCATTGGGTTTTTGATGTTTTTATGTTGAAATGCTTGCAAACACACGGTGTTCGGTAGGATTCTGACATGAACGCGCGCGTGTGCTCTTTGTGGTATTTTTTGCAATGGATTATCGCCGTGGACGACAGGACGTCCATGTCGAGAGGAAAAAATAAGAAAAATGTTGATTTTGTATTGTTTTTTACAGGTTAGGATGGGACCCCCCGGATGCGGCCCCTAATGGCCGGCCTGAGGGGGGAGTAGGAGTATATTCTAATAAGGAATAAGGATAGGAGTAGGAGTAGGAGTCAAGCTAGCCAGCTCGAGCGAGTCAAGCATGGCATGCCCAGTCCCACCCGCCCTCCCACAACATAAGAAGCAAAGCTGGCACAACTGGGGGCCGAAGTCACACCGGCCAGCCGGTTTGGTACAGCTGATGCGGCCGCGATGGCGGTTGCCGACGGGAACTGGCGAGCGCGTGTTGAATGCCGCGCACGCATTGCCAGACGAGTCGAGAATGGCCCGGTACACCGCAGGAAGCCAGAGGTGGCCGGAGGAAGCCCGACGGTCTGACAGGATACCCCGAAGCATTTTTGTGAAAAAGCATTGGGTTTTTGATGTTTTTATGTTGAAATGCTTGCAAACACACGGTGTTCGGTAGGATTCTGACATGAACGCGCGAGTGTGCTCTTTGTGGTATTTTTTGCACAGGATTTGCGGCCTGGGTGCATGACAGAGCATCGCGAGTGCACCGCGCGATGACGTGAAATCGTTGGATTTGACCGAATTCTTGAGATTCCTATGGTTTTCCTATGATTTCAGCAAGAGAGCCCGGGCGGGAAATTTGTACAATTTTTGTGAAAAAGCATTGGGTTTTTGATGTTTTTATGTTGAAATGCTTGCAAACACACGGTGTTCGGTAGGATTCTGACATGAACGCGCGCGTGTG
>CAUYUJ010002070.1:32500-93885 GCA_963575745.1 Prorocentrum cordatum | reverse complement strand
AGGTAGAGAGCACATATGAAGGAGTCGAAACAGAGGTGCTGCATGAGACTGGCGCGTGAGCCAAAGGGGAGGCTACAGGCCGGGCACACCTGGGTGTCCGGTACTAGGCCCTTGACCCTGTGGGACAAGGTCCAATGCGCCTGGGCAACGTGTTGCTTAAGCCCTCGAAATTTTAAAAATGTGCGCGCGCACCATGGACAGGTGAGCACCGTTGGGTAGTGCGCTGCCATGCGTTGCTGCTCGATCGGGTGCTGTACATGGTCCGTCGGCAGGGGGATCCCGCATGGGACAGAAATGGTAAAAAAGTGCTTGGCCGCTGCCTCGGCGAGTGCTGCTCGAGCGAAATGCTGTGCTCCCGCTGTAAGGGCGTTGCGAATTCGGCGCTTCCATCCTGTGTGGGATTGGAGTGCAAGGGCCTCCCACTGGTCCAGATGCGACACTGGCGAGGGCATTTGTTCAAGATTGGCAGAAAATTCGCCCAGCCACTGCAGGTCCCTCTGCACCAGTGCAAGCCACGAATCCGGGACGTCTGCGGCTAGTCTGGCCAGCAGGGAGGTGAGGTGCGGAGGTCCCGTGCGGAGGAGTCTGCCAAAGAGGCGCAGACGCATTGCACTAAAGATATGCGGTAGAGGGGGTCTGCAGACCTTGGCCAGGATAAATGAGTCTCGCTCTGCCGTGCTGTCGCACCTTGGGAGGTGGAGCAAGCGCCTGTACATTCTCATGAGTTCCCCTTGTAAGGAGACTATTTGCGGCCCAGTGAGCAATGGCCAAACAGCTGCATTAAAAAGGCGGGAAGAGAGGATGAGGGAGTCCAGTAAATGCAAGTGCTCATGAAGCCAGGTACTGGAAGAGTGGCGCAAAAATTGCCTGGCTAGATTACGCCAGCTGGGGGCCGCCTCCGATCGCCTGTGGGCGAGTTCGGGGCCTATACTGCCCTTTTCGTCCAGGTGTGTGCCTAGATATGTGTATATTCTGGCGAAGTGGAGGGAGAAAGGCAAGTGTCCTAGAGCAGGTGAGACTAGCATGTGCCCATTGAGCCCTTGGGGGTCCCAGAGCTTGCGGCGAAGGGATATGGAAGCTTCCCCTCTAAACTGAAACAGGCACATGGTTTTGTTGACTTGAAAATTTAGCTTGATGCCTGAGCGCGCGTAGGCTTCAACTATGGTGGCCATTAGTGCGGGCATGGCGTCAAATAGCTCCTTAGTGGGACCAAGGAAGGCATATGCACCATCATCGAAAAAGCATGAGTCTAGATATTGGTGCAGTTCTGTCTCTGCGGAGGCAATATTGTCCTTGTGATGAGCGAAAAAAGAGCGCGGGGCATCCTTGTTCACCTGGACATTGAGAATAAGGTGTGCAAGCGGTGATTCGGTGAGCTGCTTGACAGCTTCGTTGTTGGCTCGGGCCATGAGGAAGTTGAAAAGAACATCTCCGAGCTGCTGTCCTGGGATGGTGCCGCGTAATGTGAGTGCAACTCCTGAGGCTCCCGGGTAAAAAGCCCAAGTATGCTCGTATGCGGCCGAGATTTGAGCATGGAGATGCGGAGGGAGACCAGCCTCCTGCAGAATAGGAGGGGCAGAGAGCAAGTGTCTTATTAGTTCTTCCCCTGTCTCCTGAGGGAGATCAAGGGAGGCAACCAAGTAGTAGAGGTCGGCTTGTTGCGAGTCGCAGTAAAATACAAGCTGCCGGAGGGCCCTGTAAAAGGCTGAGACAGCGTCTATAAATATGTACGCTGAAGAGATGCGCAGGCTATTTGCGTAGGCTTGGTGCGCTAAGACCGCAAGCGTGGCGAAATCTGTGCCCCGTCCAGCAATGCCGCCTGATTGCGAGGCGCCTGCCATGGGAGGAAGATATTCCACCAGTTCTTTACGCAATAGGGCACGATGCCGCTTGGAGAAGTGGGGGGAGGCCATTACCGAGCGGGAGTTGGCCATTATGGCCGGATTGCCTTTACCCTTAAAAATGTCGAAATTGTATCCTCCCCGCCAAGCCAGCGGTTCCTCAAGGCGCACCTGCGCCTTGAGGTGGACCGGGTAGTACTGCTTCGCAAGTAGACGGTGAAACGACTTGACAAAGGCTCCTTTGAAGCCGTCCACACTGGCTGCCGAGTCAGGGGTTCTGGCATAGGCGCGCTCGATTTGCGCTAGGGAGAAGAGGGAGTATGGAGGGGGAATATCCACAGTAAGGTCAGCGGGTAGATACGATGCACTAGCGTCGTAGGCCTTGGCATGTTTGAGCGGAATAACCGCGCCATGCTCCTGTCGAGCAAAATGGGACAGCCATGTGTCGGCCGCTTGGGTGGCGTCCACCACGAAGGTGCCCGCAGCCGTGGAGAGGATAGGTAGGGGAGAGGAACGCAACTTCTTTTTGGAGCCCACGCCCAACGTGCGTAAGCGCGCAAAGGCAGTGCGCTGTTATGAGGTCTGCCATGCCTCGTGAACTTCGGCAGCAATGCTTTGTAGGTGAAAGGCGGCATCCAGGTCGACTGAGCACCGTACTGCCTGTGTGAATTGGGAAACGACGATGGCCCTGATGGCGCTTGCGCGTGCGCGTAGCTGGATGGCAGCCGCGTGTGCGGTACCTATGGTAGGCGCAGAGCAAGCATGAGGGAGCCGGGTTTTAGCAACGCGAGTAGGCGAGGATGCTAGAAACTGATATAAGCAAGCCATGCGAATTCTGGGCTTCCATTTAATGGAGGCATTAGGGTCAGCCATGCTGGCCCGCATGCTGCGGAGAGCAGCGCCGAGTTCCGCAAGTTTGGCAAAAGCATTGTTGATTGCGGGCATCAGCGAGAGCTCTTCATGATGTCGCAATGCCGCTTTAGGACGTGTAAATGCTTGCCTGGATCGTACATATCGCTTCCATGCCGCGATGGCTGCCAGTAGGAACAGGTTGCGTGCTTCCTGTTGAAGCGTGTCGGCTTGGCTGACAATTAAAGCTCTGGCATCCATGAGCCTAAGGGTGGCCATGGAAACGCGGGAGTTGGAAGGTGCGCGACCTGTAGATGTGCGGGGTTGAGGAAATGCCTGTAGCATGGCGTTGCGCGCCTCCCTGTCTAATATGAGCGCGTGGTCTGAGGCATGCAGGTCAAAAGTTAAAGTTTCAGGGGGAGGCGAGAAAATGTCTTCAAAAAGCTGTCTGGCCGACGGGTCTAGGTATGCATTGGGGTCGTGCGGAATACGCATGACCTGGCGTCCCTGGTCTTCGTTAGGTCGGAGCTGCAGCTTGAATTGGCATAATAGGCACGGAACAGCGTGGTCTAACACTGCAAGTGCTAGGGAAAGAGAATACTTGACTTCGCATTCGTTGGCAGAGGCACCTAAGGGTATAGCTATATAGTCCCTGCGCTTCCAGTGCTGTTTGAAAGCGGGGTCACGTGCTGGCGCGATCCATGTGCCTGCCCCCATAGGGTGTGGCACAAAGGTGGCCGGCAGCCAGAGCTTAGATGCAAGTAAGAAGCGATGGAAAAAGGAGCCAGCCGTGTTAACTTGCTCCGCGTGTTGTGGGCCAATGGCCGCTGATGTTTGCGTGCCCACTGCAGCATTGGAGTCCATTAGGACAAGAGTAGGCGTAGGCTGCGGTAAGATATGGTCGTGCACATGTCTAAGGTGTTGCCACCATACGACCTGTTCGTGGAGAGGACGCCCTGAATGATGAGCGTGTGCCACGAGAATGCTGAAACGTAGGCCGTTCTGGCTGATGACTGCCGCAATAATGCGCGGGTCTTGGTGTGCAATACGCACGCTGTGAGACTTAATAGGGAAAGTGGGAATGCCTTTGGCATTGGGAAAAACGGGCGTGGTAAGGTTGACCCATAGCGCACAGCCGCAGGCATGAGTTCCAGCTTGAGACTTTGACAAAAAGACTACGTACGGGGGAACTTGGCGCTTGCCAGAGCCCGTGTCTGTGACTCGCGTCTCTTGCATGCCGATAACGTCGAGCCCGTTGCGTTGAAAAGCGGCGGCCAGTTGGTGGAGGCGTCCTTTGACGGCCACGCCTGTAAGCCTGGCTCTTTGGGAAATGCGCGAGGCAGGAGTGAGAGAGAGAATGTTGGCTGAGGCCAGCCTGAGACAGCATGATGCCGTGGCGTCTGCGATCGGGGCTGCTTCTTTGAAGAGACCTGGAAAAACGTCAGCAAGCGAGGTGCGTGGGGGGAGAGGAGGATTGAGGCTAACTTGATGGTTTGGCGGGTAAAGCGCACGCTGTTGCTGAGGCAGGCACTCAAGCCAGAGCCATTCCAAAATATGCGCATTGTCCTGGAGAAATCTCATGAGGGGCGGGAGCACGGGGGGAGGTAGGAGTGCGAGGGAGTAAAGTCTGGCGACCGTGTCAACCATTTCGTTGAGCGGGTCGGCTTGGTGACCGTGCACGTGCTGCCATGTAAAGTGGCGTTTAAGGCCAAGTACTTTGCATAGACTGTCGAGGCGGCTTCTATGCTCCATTAGTGGCTCAGCCACTGTGCCGCCTTTGGCGGTGGCGACAACATCCATGTTGTCTGAGTGAAAGGTGATAGGAACGGCGGGAGGAAGGGGGGACTGTAGAGCCCATAGCGCCGCCCAAGTGGCGGCATCGAATTCCGCTTTAGCGGAGACTCTATCTTCTCCCATAGTCTCCGGGGTGGGACACCCTAGGAATCCTAGAAAGTGTCGAGTGCCGTTAAGCCATGCAAAGACCAGAAAAGCCCACGCTGGTGGGCCAGCAAGATCTCCTTTGGAGGCCCCTCCGCTGGCGTCGGTATATATATATATATATATATATATCCGCGGAGTCAAAAGCCGCGTAGGGAGTATCAAAGACAAAGCTGTGCCATGTGGGGATGGAGGAGGAGTGGAGGGCTGGAAAGATGACATCGACGTCCCTGACCAGCTGTATGGAGGTAGCCGTTAGCACCGGTAGCATCCACCTCATGGGCGGGAGTGGGCTGCGGCGAATACCTTGCCGCCCCCCCAGGTTCACCCGTGGGCAGTGTCCGGGGGAGCGACCTGAAAAACCGTGCCGTCACGCGCTGCCTGGGCTAAATCGTCCTGAGCAGCTTGTGCCGCGTGGGCCTCGGCTTCAGCACGGAGGTCCGCCGCCTCTGCTTCTGCCATTGCATCTGCAGGGCTGCGTGGAGTGGACGAGGCGGATGCCCCTGCACGTGCCTTTGGCTCATCCTCGGCTGTCTCGGGCCTGGGGCGCCGTGATCCACGAGGGCTCTTGCTGCGTGCTGCCCGCCTAGCTACAAAATCTTCCTCGCTGATGCCTGATAGCGCGCGCTGCTCGGCCTGACCCGCACGTGCGGGTCTGCCCCTGGCCTGCGCGCTCGCGCTGCGGCGGGAGGATGCCATGGAGACTGGCTCGCCTTTTTCATCGGAGAGGTCCCACCCAATCTGGCTGGCAGAGCGGGTAGGTGGGGGCATGCCGCTGGGATCCTCTACTGAAGCTGATGCCGGGCTTTGCTGGTTGATAGCGTCTTCCCTAACTGAGCTATCTTGAAACGAGGGCGCAGTGATGATCGCCTCCCCTGTCGGCGGCTTGGGCACTGGCGCTGGCCCGGGTTTGGGCACGAAACCTAGGCGGAATAGCGGGCCTGCTTTGGGGGAAGCGCGGGCCTGTTCACATCCTGACGGCGCTGTGGTCCCCCCTCGGACCGTAGCGCCGTGGCTAGAGGTGGCGGCTGGCACTAATTGCCCGGCCTTGATCTGTGAGACTAGGGTTTCTACTGAGTTGCGCATGGCTTGGGCCTGGGAGTCAAACTTTGCCTTGATGGTGGCAACTTCCCTGGCCATGGCCTCGGCGTTGCTTTGCATGGCCGCAGAGAGTGATGTGATGTAAGGCTGTTCCAATCCTTGGATGCCTGGAAGGGGCGCTGGGCAATGGAGGAGTGGGGGAGAGGTCGGCGCTGCCGTGAGGGGCGTGGCCGTTCCCAGGTCATGTGGTTCGGCTTGCTCCTCACCTGTATGCGTTGCAGAGAGTGTCGCAGTGCGCTGTACTGCACCTGGCTCCTCCGCCGCGTCCCCCATCATGAGCGAGTCAGTGATGGCGGCGACTGGCGGTGCTTGCGACTTGAAATAAGCTAGTAACATGGCAGCCTGGCTGAGGTCCGCTTGTGCGGTCTGAAGGGCCAGGGCAATGTTGCGCACGTGCTCCTCTGCCTGCGCTTGTTTGGCTGCCAATTGCTCACAATTGGCCTGCAGGGAGGCCACCACGTGCTCTTGCTCGCGAATCTTGGCCAGCGGATCCCTCGCGTTGGCCAATTGAAAATTAACTAGTGAAATCTCCTTACGGATCTCGGTGATACGCATATCGGAGTGTCCTAGGAGAGTTGAGGCCCTGAGCTGCAGGATTAGTGCCTCCTTGCTCATTGCAAGGGCCTTGCGGTGCTCCAGCAGGCGGTCGGGCTCAAGCGGGGGGTAAAGCCAGGCTGAGTGAGAGTGCGCCTCGTCTGGGGTAAGAGTAGGGCACTGCGCTGTGAGCTCCGCCTCCGAGAGTTCGGTGGCGGGATCCAGCGTTCCAAGCGAGGCAGAGGCCTGTTCGGCCGCGAGGAAAGGGGGCTGCTGTACAGAGGTAGGGCCGAAGAGTGTAGGGGGAGTGGCCACGCCGTCTTGAGGAGGCGCAAAAGGGGAAGGCAGTGACTGGGGAGACTGTCCTATGATGCCTGTGTCCTTGGCCCCGTGTGGGGTGCCAGGAGCCTTCAATGGAGGCTGCTCCCCGTCTCTGCGCTGGTACTCGCGAGCTCTGCGAGCGTCGTCCTTTTCGCGCTTCTTGCGCTCCTTGTTGGAGATCCCAGCCTCTTGGACCGCATGATCTCCTGGGGGCGCGGGGAGCAGGCCGTATTCCGCTGCCCATGCAGCCACCTGGTCGTAGGACGGCGCACCTGTCGGTGCGGGGCCCTTGCCCTGGTGCATCCCCCCCGTGCTGCCTGAAAAGGAGCGAGGGCCCTTGTGGCCCGGCCCCGCGCCTCCATCGTGCATGGGCCTGTGCTGCCCCTGACCTTTGACTGGGCCGACCTTCGCTTGTTGGTGACTTGCGGCCCTGGTCGGAAAACAGTTGGGACATGAGGCATCCAAAGTGGTATTGGCCCGGCCGCGTTGCAGGCAATACCAGAACTCGGGCGGGGCGCTGCCTTTCTGGTGCACTGGCTGCTGGGGTGGAGGAAAAAAGTCTAGGGGCAGGCGCGTGGCATAAAGAGACGGTGAGGGAGGGGCAGCCAAGCGTTGGGTGGGAGAAGTAGCCATGCCATGCTGCTGCAGCCCAGATAGAGGCGCATGCTGGGGGGGTGAGGTAGGAGGAACAGCGCCTTGCTGGGGGATGCCCTGAAAGGAATGGTGCTGTGAAAGCATCATCGCGGCCTTGTGCACCCTTAAAAGCGTGCGGGCGTTGGCGCGCTGCTTGCGCGCTCTACGATGAGTAGCGGGCTCGTCACGAGGCCGCTGGGGATAGGAAGGAGGAGAGTAGGCAGGCGTCGCGCCTGTCGGATGGCGGCCCGATAGGGCGTCGCGGCGGGGATCGGCGCGGAACCGGTTATGCAACCGCTCGAGCCAAACCTGAGGGAGGAGGGAGGGAGGAGGGAGGAGGGAGGGGGGAGGAGGAGGAGCCATTACCCAGGGCGTGGCGGCCGCGGGCGGACCCCTCTCGCGGGGCCACGACGCCGGCGAGAGCACCGTGGGTTGCCGCGGCGCGACCTGCCCGGGCCGTGCGCGCGGGCCGCCGCGGGCCGGCGCCGCCACGGAGGCCGGCGCAGAGCGCCGCGTGCTGGAGCCTGGCCAGAGCGCCGCGGCCTCCTCGAAGGCGGGCGCTCTGCTGGGCGCCGCGCTGTACGGCGACGGCGCGTCGGGGGGCGCCCGCCGTGCCAGTGTGAAGTCGGGCGTGTCCCTCTACATGAGGAATTTTTCAAATAGTTTAAACAAATAGTCTGGGGACGATTTTTCCAGTACGTATATATATATATATATATATATATATATACATGTTCATATATACATATATATATATATATATATATATATATATATATGTATGTATCAAAATCATTCAAACACCCGCCTGTAGGAGGACATGCCCGACTGAATGCCAGTGTTTTGAGCGGGGGATCGACTGCACAATTGATTTGCCCGTCGAGTTTGCGAACGATATATGTATGTATAGAGTCTTCAGCAGACATGCGGAGCATTCGACGTATTTTCCGTTCGTTCGACGGAAGAATCAATGTTGGGGTACATCAATTCTGTAGCCGATCTCCTATTCCAGTGCTCTGGGGCCGGGATCTATTCACAGCCACCACCTGGGGGGTCGGTCTTCGCGGACCTCCTCCAGCGGTGGATATGGATGGATTCGGGCCCCGAGGGGGCCAACATATCCGCCGATCCGGCGTGTGAGTTTATGAGAGCGTGGACTTGAGCTCGCTCAAGCTTCGCTCTGCAGGGGGGGGGGGCGTACGTTATTTCCGACGTCATTTTCAACGTTCTTCGGTACCCGTGGACAGTGGGGTATAGAAACCTCGACTTCCTGCAAGAGGGCCCCGAATCGCCGAAACCTCGCTCTCCCCCCCCCCGGATCGGCGGCACTGGCCGGAGGCCAGCCCATTATCCATATCCACCGCCCGCTGGGGCCCCAGGATGTCGGTTCCCAGGCGGTGGCTTCCCCCGAGATGCGGGCGCTGCGGTTCTTTCAGGAGGGGGAAAAACACACAGACACAATTCATCGTGCACTCCCAGGAAAATATGGGAAAATATGGGAAGTGGGGGGGACGACGAAAACTCAGAAAATATACGAACATCTGGGGGATCCTTTTATTTGTGTGCATTTATTTGTGTGTCCCAGGGCCCCTTCATTCTGGCGCGCCAGGCGCCGGCTCTCCCAGTCTGGTTGGGCGCCCTGTGGCAGATCGGTGTGCGGCCCGAGAGATGCCGCAGAGGGATGGGGTTCAGGGCCGGAGCTGCCTGGGGGTCCGAGGCGGCCTGGCACTGGCTGCGGCCAGCAGGCAGGGGGGGGGAAGGGCGAGGTTCGAGGCGCTGGCTTCGAGGCGGGGTTTTGTCTCTCTCGGTCTCCGAGGGCTGCTTCCGGGCCCCGGGGCCGTCAAACACGGATCCTGGGTGACAAATTGCACTCCGATTTTTGAGCGGATTTTGCAGGATGGAACCCAGGATTTTGGCACAAGTTGCACTCCTTCCAAGCAGGATGGAACCCAGGATGGGTGGAGGGACCGATTTTGAGCGGATTCACCTCCGTCTTGACAGATCTTCTCGGGGCCCGTCCAGTTCGGACGTTCGGGCAGTCTCCGAGTCCAAGACTCTGGTCGTGCTTTTTCGCGAGGTTGCAGTTTTTTTCCCAGCGTGGGATCTCAGGGGACATCCGCCGATATGACCTCTTCAACCTGTGGCCTTTTCTTTTTCCCGACGTGGGATCTCAGGGGACATCCGCCGATACGACTGTTCCAGTCTGCGGCCCCGGAGGTCCCGACCGCTTCCCCAGAAGCAGCTCCTCGTCCCGGATCCATAGTTGGCGTCCCTGGGGCCCGACTGCGAGCCCCGTGCAGAGGTTGAAGCGCCCAGGCTGAAAAGTCACGCCGCTGGAGATCTGGCAGTGCACTCGGGGGCAACGATAGGGGGGATAGCAGGGCTCATTTCGATTCCTTCGATTCGATTCGATTTCGACAACTTCCGATTCCGATTTGATTCGACTTCGGATTCCGATTTGGGCTCCGATTTCTCGATGGCGGCCTACTTGCCTGCCGATTTCCGCCGATTCGATTTTCCCGACTCGGCTGCCGATTTCCGCCGATCCGATGCATTCCGATCGCTGATCCGACACCGATTCGATTCTGGGCTCTCCTGGGATGGGCTCAGGTCGGAGACTGATAGACCTCCTACCCTCACACGTCGATTAGTGAATTGGTCCCAGGCCGTTTTCACTAAAGGGTGGTTTACTAAAGGAAGGTTTGTCCACCACCGATCAGGGGGGGGAAGCATCAGTTTGGAGTCGGCGACGCGTTTGGCAGCAAGTTCGCAGGCTCCTGGGTGGGGTGGGCCATCAGGCCCCCCATCAGATATGTGTCGCCGATTCCAGCTCAATGTCCCCCCCTGAGCCAATCCACCCAATCCACTCCTCCTCCTCCTCCTCCTGCTCCTTGCTCCTCCTCCTCCTCCTCCTCCTCTTCCTCTTCCTCGCTCCTCCTCCTCCTCCTCCTCCTCCTCCTCCGCCTCCTCCTCCTCCTCGCTCCTGCTCCTCCTCTTCCTCCTCCTCTTCCTCCTCCTCCTCGTCCTCCTCCTCCTCCTTCTCCTTGCTCCTCCTCCTCCTTGCTCCTCGCTCCTCGCTCCTCTTCTTCCTCCCTCGCTCCTCCTCCTCCTCCTCGCTCCTCCTCTTACTCCCTGCTCCTCCCTCTCCTCCTCGCTTCTCCCCCCCTATCGTTGCTCCTCGTGCACGCCCGCCTGCAGATATCCCGGCCAGGGACGGTCCTCGGCTTGGCCGTCGGTGCGTGCGCGCTCCCCTCCAGGCCCTCGGGGGTTGCGTGGTCTTCCAGAGAGTCCCCGAATTCTTTGCGGCCTTGGGGATCTGTCCAGATTTCGTCGGGTTTGGTCGACATTTGGACGACATTCAGAGGAGGGAAAGGTACCCATACCTCGACCCTCTCCTCGTTTTCCGCTTTTTGGGCCTCCTCGGAGGCCCTCGTCGACACCGCTGGATTCGCCTCGAAATTCTAGTCAGAACGCACCCTGAGAGAGGTCCGGGGAGTAGGGATATCGATACCCTCTGGTTTCCCCAGAACCTTTGACGTAGGGGTGAAGAGGGATGGTCGAAACTTGAACGAACTCCAGTCCCAATCACGCTCATGATGGGGCCGCGAAGAGCCAGGGAACACCAATAAAGGCCCCCGCAGCTGGGGGCGCGCGCATCGGTCCCTGGCCGAGGGTGGGCCGTGGCCAGTGGCCGGTGGCCGGCGGTCCGGCGGGCGTCCTCCTTCAGGCGTCTCGACGCCCTGCGTGGACGCAAAGGCGTCTCGACGCGTGGGCTCCATCTCGGCGGCCACGAAGGGTACGGTTACACCGGTCGGGGGTGGACAGAACCCCCAACAGTGACACGTCGATTAGTGAATTGTCCGTTTTCGGTTCTCGAGAGGGCGCCGTGGGCGTTATTTTCCAGGCCTGCGCCCACCAGGTTTGGGCCTCAGGTCGTTTTCACTAAACCACGTTTTACTAAAGGGGGGTCTGTCCATCCCCGAACCGGGGTGTGGTTTGCGATCTGCGTCTTTGGGGATCGGGGGGCACCACGCTGCCCTCGTCGGGCCTCTTCGTGGCGCCACATGGAGCTCTCGAGGTCGCCGACCGCTCCCCAGGGCCTGCGGGCTGCAAGCCGCACCCTTTGGCAGACCACACCCTTCGGAGTCGCCGACCATCGCCCACGCGGGGTCGAAGTGCTCGGGGGAGTCTGCGAGCCCGACGGCGACGCGCGAGCGGTACGGCAACGGCATCGTCAATCCGTGCCCTTTCGTGGCGCGGCAGGAGTCCGAGGGGTCCACGTGCTGAGCTGCGGCGAGCAGCTGAGGGTCCAACAATGTACGGTAGGTTTGCGTCGTGTCGACCAGCGGCGACCCCAGCGCGGGCGTTCAAGGTTGAACGCCGGCGGCGGCCCAGAATCGGTCGATGTTGAACGATTGGACGTTGCGGAAATGGCCGATCGTTCAAGGTTGAACGATCCCTGCGGTGTCAAAAACCAACGCCGGGGTCGACACGACACGAACCTGCCGTAGGCCTCCCAGATGTCCGAGTAGATGGGGTCGGAGGACCGCGCCGCATCGCCGATGCATCGCCGATGCGGCTCGATGTGAAGCCCGACTTGCGTCGCGCTGACGACGCCGACGCATCGCAGAGGGCGCCGATGCATCGCCGACTCATCGCCGATGCATCGACGATGCCGGTCGAAGCAGCCTCGCCAAGTGCGCACGAAGCAGTCCCGTCGAGTGTCCAGCTAGGCCTCCAGCGCGTGCGCGTCGCTCCCGCAGTGCTGGCGCCGATGCCGCACTTTTTATTTACGGCCTTGAGGCAGTCTTTTTCGCAAACAGTGCCAGCTCTTGGGGTGGTCATCGCTCCGGCTCGGGTATCACAGTCGGACCGTGGTATGAGATCGAGGTCGGTTCGGCGAGGGCACCCTCGTGTTCTCTTCGTGCTCGTGGGATGCTCCTGTGCATCCCGGGGAGGGCGCCCTCGGATGTCCTGTGTGCTTTGGCCCGCGGAGGGTCTCGTGTGCTCTCCTCCTCCTCCTCCTCGCTCCTCCTCGTGCCCTCCTCCTCCTCCTCCTCCTCCTCCTCCTCCTCCTCGCTTCTCGCTCCTCCTGCTCCTCCTCCTCCTCCTCGCTCCTCCTCGCTCCTCGCTCCTCGCTCCTGGGTCCGACTGCACTTCTGGGTCTCCGCTCCGCTGCCGCCAATAATCGGGGCGCCTCGCGGGGGGCCCGGCGCGCTGGCCGGTGGCTGCGCGCCTTGCGGTCCCTTCCGCCGCCCGTCGGCGCGTCGTGGCGTGGGCGCCTCGTGCGTCGTGGCGGGCGCGTCGATTGCACTCACCTCAGGAGGGAACGAAACACACAGACACAATGAATCGTCGTTTCCCCAGAAAATATGGGAAAATATGGGAGGTGGGGGGGAAGACAAAACCCCAGAAAATATGGGAAAATATGGGAATCTTTTTATTTGTGTGTATTTATTTGTGTGTCCTGGGGCCCCTTCAATTTCTGCATAGATTTGCAGCCTCCCGAGAGACATGTTGGACGGGCCGATATCGTTTCGATTCGAGCGCTTTGGAGAAAATAATTATCCATGGTAGCGGAGCGGATGCGCCCCCATCGCCGAGAGCGGCAGCCTGCGATAGAGCCGCGGCGGGCCAGGCCCGCGGAGGGCTCCTCGGCGCAGGCTAGAGCCCAGGCGCTGGAGGCGACCAGCCTCGCTGATCCAGACGAGAGCGAGGAGGATTTCGAGGTGCTTTCGGGGAAGGACATTGCCCAGGTGTGGGTTTCGCTGGCAACGCGGCTGGTGAGGCTGGCCTTCAAGAGGCGCTGTTGTGCACACCTCGGACAGCACCTGTGTACGATCAAGAGACGTGGTCAAGATGGCAGCGACGGTCCAGGACGTCCAGGCGCTTCGACAGGCTCTCGAGCAAGTGTAGGGAGAGCTACGGCAAGCACGAGCGGACGCTGACGCCGCGAGTAGGGAGCAGCCGCAGCGGCGGCGCAAGTGCCAGACCCTGGACCAGAGAGGATGGCCGCGGATATGAAGATGATTGGCAAACCAGAGATGTTCGATGGGGCCAAGCCGCCATGGAGAGACTGGTCAGTTGTGTTCGAGGCGTTCGCAGGTGCGACGAATCCAAACATGACGGCGGCAATGGCCAGAGCCGAGCGAGAGGCAGAACCAGTATTAATGACGAACCTCGAGCCCGGGGACATGCAGCTGTCCAGGACGTTGGGGTACTGGCTCATCCAGGCGTGTAGGAGCCAGGCGCTCGACGTAGTTCTGAATGCGGGCAAGCTCGAGGGGTTCGAGTCTTGGCGACAACTACCCCTTCGATTTGAGCCACAGGCGGCGAGCAGGTACGCTGGACAGTTGATGACGCTGCTCGCCTGGGACTTCAGTGGCGAGATGATGACACGCCTGGAAGCCTTCGAGAGGGAGATCAGCCTGTATGAGTCGGCGTCGGAGGAGACCCTCTCTGACGCGATCAAGGTCGGCATAGTGCTGAGGCAGTTGCCCGAGTCCCCGCTGAGGCAGCACATGATCATGAATGCGGAGAGACTCAAGGAGTGGCCCAAGTTCAGGGAAGAGATCCTGAACGTCCGACGAGACCAGGCCGCAGCGGCGGCAGCGCAGAACGGGGTGGCCCCGATGGATCTCTCAGCGTTCAACAACCAGGGTGGCAAAGGGCGCTGCAGGATCTGCAATGGCAAGGGCCACGACGAGAGGAACTGCTGGCACCGCAAGGGCGGGGCCGGGACAGGCAAAGGCAAGTCGGACAGCAAGGGCAAGTCGAGAGGTGACTCCAAGTCGAAGGGATCTTCGAAGGGCGGAAAGGCAAAGGACGGCAAGGGGCCGAAGTGCTTCAACTGCCTTGAGCACGGGCACATGTCCAAGGACTGTCCGAAGAAGAAGAACAACCTGCACATGATGGAGCCGGAACCCGAGAAGGCGCTGCGCGGGCTGTGGCTCGCTCCGTTCACGATCGACGAGAAGAACGTGGCGCAGAAGGCCTTCGACCTGCTGATCGAGGGCGGCCTGGTGGACGACAAGCCGGTGCACGAGCTGAGCAGGCTCGGTGCGGACGCGGCGCGGGCATCCCGCAAGATGGTGCTCGGTGTCGACTCGTGTGCAGCTACGACGGTCGTGCCATCGGAGCTGGCGCCTGACTACCCGACTTACGAGAATGACATGAGCGCGAAGGGCGAAGGCTACAGGACCGCGAACGGCGGCTGGGTGGCCGACGAGGGCGCTAAGGAGCTCATCGGGTCGGTGCGCAACGCGGACGGCTCGGCGCAGGTGAGAGGCATCAAGGCTAGGCATCAAGCCTCTGTCTCAGAGATGGTCGACGCAGGCCATCGGGTCGTCTTTGATGCTGGCGGCAGCTACGCAGAGAACAAGTCGACAGGGGTGATTACACCGTTCCAGAGGCGCAACAACGTGTACGAGATGGAGATGGAGCTGATGCCGTATAGCAAGGCGAAGGACGTGATCGGCCGCGCGGAGGCCTGGTCCAAGCCCAGCGCGAGCGGCAAGAAGCTGAAGGAGATCTGCATGGTGAGGAGAGATGACGCAGGTGATGGAGCTGGATCGAGTCAGGCAGCTGCGGCGGCGGCAACAGCAGCATAACCAGATCAAGAACCTGTTCAACCAGAAGCGGTACCTCCACCGCCTCCCCCGGTGGTTGCTCGGGAGCGGCCGGCAGTGAGAGCGGCGCGGAGACCGCGCGAGCCGACCCAGCAGGAGCGAGAGGACCATGAAGTGTCACGCGCGCCGCATCGAGCTTGGTGCAGGCACTGCGTTGCAGGACGCGGGCGAGCTGAACCTCATGTGACGAGGGGCCACGCGGAGGATGCGATACCAGTCGTGGCGTTTGACTACGGCTACCTCGGCAGCGGCGAGGACGCAGCCCCAATTCTGTTCACGAGGGACTCGCTGCACAGGTACACGGGCGCGGAGGTGTTGACCTGCACGGGGGCGGCGCACGCGCGCAGCGCCGACATGCTGGTGAAGTTCGTGGTCAACGGCGGCTACAAGAAGGTGGTCTTCAGGTGCGACAACCAGCTGAGCATCGTCGCCCTGAGGGACGAGGCCGTCAAGAGGCTCAAGAAGGACCACGGTGTGGAGTGCTGGTTGGGACCTCGGCGGTGAGAGAATCGCAGTCGAAGGGTCTAGCTGATGGGGCTGTCAGGGATATGGAGGGCCTGACGAGGACCCTCAAGCACGTGGTGGAGGAGATGCACGGAGTCACGATCGGCCCGAAGCATCCGTGTCTGCCGTGGATTGTGAGGCACGGCGCAGCAGTCCACAATCGAGGTCAAGTGGACTCGGACGGGCGCGCGCCGTACGAGTTGAGGAAGTGGCGCGCTTACAAGAGGGCGCTCCCGGCGTTCGGTGAGAAGGTGTTCTACCTGCCGGTCGGCAGGAGGGAGTCGAGGCTGGTGGGCAGGTGGCTGGAGGGCGTCTTCTACGGGATCCGCGACGACAGCGACGAGGTGTACGTGGCGACGCCGAAGGGCGTGATGAGAGCCAGGAGTGTCAAGAGGATGCCCCTTGCAGCGAGGAGTGACAGGGCTCTTTTCTCAGAGCTGCAGGGCGTGCCGTGGCGACCTGTTCCTGGTCAAGAAGGTGAAGGACTCGAAGTGCCACCTGCCATGGCGAAGGTGGTGGCGAATCAGGTGGTGCCAGACGTGGATCTGCCCCCTGTTCCAGGACCTGTGGGTCCTCCTGCTCCGAGGAGGGTCTACATCAGGAAGGACGTGGAGCTGAGGCGCTACGGGTGCACCCCAGGTAGCAGGGGCTGTGTTGCAGCTCGGGACAACCAGCGTGCGATCATGCACAACGAGGAATGCCGAACGAGGATCGAGAAAGCGATGGAGGACGACCAGACGTTCGGCGGTGGAGCTCTGGTGGCAGAGGCTCACCTACGGCGAGTAGCTGGTGAGCGACCCGAGAGAAGTGAAGACGAAGAACCTGGGGCCAAGCGAGGGCGAATCGGTGATCGTGGACCAGTCGGGGAACCAGGGGCTCCAGGCTCATCTGGGACAGCGTCGGGAAGCGTTCCGGCGGCGGCGGACGTGGCCATGTGCGACGCGGCGGAGATTGGTGCGCTGCTGGAACAGCTTGGTCTCGACAGTTTGGATTTGCAGGAAGTGTTCAACCCCGGGGAGTTCGCCGAGGGAGCTCCAAAGTCCAACCTGAAGCCAGGAGTAGAGATGGACCTCGGGACGGGCTGGGACTTCCGGCTCGAGGAGCAGCGGAGGCGAGCGAGAGCGGAGACTGAGGAGGGAGACCCTGCCTTCCTCATCATGTTTCCTGTATGCACCCCGTTCTCACAGCTGATGGAGTTGCTGAAGGCGAGCGGCAAGCGCGACGAGGTCAAGTTCCAGAGGCTGCTCGCGGACTGCAAGGTCTTCCTGGGCTTCTGTATGGAGCTGGCGGCGGCCTACCAGCATTCGAGGGGGAAGTGGTTCCTGTTCGAGCACCCTTGGACGGCGTCAAGCTGGAAAGAGGAGTGCATCAAGAGCATCAGGGAGCTGCCCGGTGTCATAGTGGTCAAGGGCAGCCAGTGTGTGTTCGGAGCCAAGTCATACTGGTCGGACGGCTCGGAGGGCCTCGTGGCGAAGCCGACGGGCTGGATGACGAATAGCCGCGAGGTGGCGAAGCAGGTGGGGATCGTGTGTGACGGCTCCCACGAGCATGTGCACCTCCTGGAGAGAAGGGCAAAGGCGGCAGAGAGGTACCCCCTAGGGCTGGTGAAGGCAATCCTGAAGGGCATCAGGAACGAGTTGAATATCGGTAAAGGGATCCATGCGTTCGAGGTTGGCCAGGCCGCGGAGGAGCCAGAGATCCTGGACCAGGCAACTGAGGAGGAGATGGAGACCTTCTACGATGGGATCAGCGTTGCGGTGCTGGACCCTATAGGTGTCAAGAACGCACGCATGGACGAGATGGGCTACATGAGCAGGCTCGGAGTGTTTGAGAGGAGAAAGATTGCCGAGGCGCTGCAAGTGACGGGGACCAAGCCGCTGCCAAGCGGCTGGGTCGACACCAACAAGGGAGACGACCAGAAACCAGAACTACGGAGTCGGTTGGTGGCGAAGGAGACGCGGAGGCTGAGCACCCTTGGGGCTGAGGATGCTGCGGCGACCTTCGCGGCGACCCCGCCGCTGGAGGGCCTGAGGATGATTCTGTCTATGGCGATGACAGGGCGGCATGAAGATCGAGTGCTGACCTTCATCGATATGTCAAGAGCGCATCTACACTCGGAGCTGCAGAGGCCAGTGTACTTGAAGGCGCCAGCGGAAGATCTAGAGTGCAAGGACGGCGAGTGCTGGCTGCTGCTGAAGGCCATGTATGGGCTGAGACATGCCGGCTCATCCTTCGACCTGAAGGTTGAGGACATCATGGTGAGGATCCTACATTCGAAGCAGGGCCAGTTCTCGCCTTGCATCTACCAGGTTGGCAAGCTGGTCGTTTGGAGGCGCGGTGACGATTTCGTGGTGCTCGGTGGGCGAAAGGATTCAAAGGCTTTTACGGAGAACCTCGGCGAGCACCTGATCGTGAAAGTACGAGGAGTTCTGGGACCTGAACCGCGGAGCGGCGACGTCGACGAGATCGTGGCGTTGAATCGCATCGTGAGGTGGGTCAGGCCGAACGGCAACGACGTGGAGAAGATCGAGTACGAGGCGGACCCGAGGCACGTGGAGATCATCCTGGCCCAACTGGGCCTGCAGGGTAAAGAGAGCAAGCCAGTGGTCACGCCGGGGATCAAGTGGCAGGAGCTGGATGGAGAAGCACTACAAGGACGAGAGCGGGCCATCTACCGCTCGGTGTGCATGCGTCTTCAATACCTGGCGCAGGATCGACCTGATCTACAGTGCGCGGCGAAGGAATCAGCACGAGTGATGCAGGGCCCGACGATTGGCGGGTGGCAGGCCATGAAACGGATCGGACGATGCCTCGTAGGTACCCCGAGGCTGGTGGTTGAGTATCCACGGCAGGCAGATCGGCGAGTTGCTCAGGTCTACGCAGACAGTGACTTCGCAGGCTGCCTGAGGACACGTAAGTCTACGTCATCATGTACGGTGATGATTGGGAAGCATTGGATTAGGAGCAGTTCGACAACCCAAGGGTTCAATGCTCTATCTACGGGAGAAGCGGAGTTCCATGCGCTGGTGAAGGGCGGCAGTATCGGGCTCGGCCTCAAGACTCTCGCAAAGGACATGGGTGTAGATCTCGAGATCGTGCTGAAGTGCGACGCGACGGCGGGCAAGGGCATCGCTGAACGTCGTGGGGTCGGACGAGTTCGACACCTTCATACACTTCTGCTGTGGCTGCAGAGGGCTGTGCAGCAGAAGAAGCTGCGTGTCGCCAAGATAGCAGGTCTCGAGAACATCAGTGACATCGGTACGAAGCACCTGGACGGGCCCCTGATTAATAAGTTCCTGACGATGATGGGGTTCGTGGCGAGGGCAGGTCGGAGCCGACTGGCCCTGCGGGCAGCGCTGGATGGATGAGTGATGAGTGAGACATCCCTCAGAGCGCTTGAGCTGGCGGCGGCGTTTGGCCGCGCGCTTTTGATTCTAAGGAGTGGTGGATCGCCACGCTCCGCTGACTTTGTGCCGGCCGTAAGAGTCGGCGGCCTCCCACGCGGAAGGAGCGCGGAAGGCCGGGAGGACTGGGTAGATTTGCAGCCTCCCGAGAGACATGTTGGACGGGCCGATATCGTTTCGGCTCGAGCGCTTTGGAGAGAATAATTGTCCAATTTCGGGTGGGGGGGTCGGAGAACAATGGAAATACACATGGAACCCGTACCCCCCCCACCCGAAATTGGGGTCTTCGGGTTGGGTTGGGGTGGTCTGGTATGTGGTCATGCACTGCGCAGCCTGCGCCGCATAGCTTGCCCCCCGAACAGCTTGCGCTGTCGGGTAAACGTAAGACTCGAGTGCGCTGGAACTCGGGCCTGCCGACGCTTCTTGACGATCGCGACCTGGATCTTGACGGTCCAGTCTGCTGCGTGGCATGTTTTTTTCAGCGGGAGCTTGTGCAAACTTTCAGATTGGGTCTCGTCATTTTCGTGATAGTCCTGTCAGGCCAACCCGAGTCCCCCGAACCCGAGTCCTACGTCTCCCCGACACCACCTCGTCTGCACCACATGTGTTGCACCGCGCCTGCACCACATAGCTGAGATATTGTTTCGCCACAGATTGTCGTTTCGGAAGAAAGATTGGTTCCATCACCCTTCCCCCCTGGGTTCTCGGGATCCCCTGGAACACTGGAAACTACATGATTCTGCCCCATCGTTCGTTTTCCATGTGAAAACATACCGTCCCAATCCAGTCGGTATCGCCCCCACTTTCCCGTGCTCCTGTCAAATAATACCATGCGCGCACCATTTTAATATCAATAATGTGTTTCCAAGAAACACTGCACGGCATAAAACAAAGTCCACGCGTGCGCACACGTCGTACTCACATCGAGCCGTTACGTCTTGCAGGCACTTCAACATAAAACACATCAGAATTCCAGTCTTGTTTCATCACACATCTTGCATATTCTCTTCCTGTTTTGCGAAGATATGCCTTACACCTGAAGCTGCCCTCGTGCCACACTGCGGTGTGGCTTTGCGCGAAGGGTCTAGCTTTGTGTTCAGGTGCGTCTTCGAACCGTTTTTCCCACATGTCTTTGGCTTCGGGCCATTGGCTGAGGACCTTGCCCGCGCTGATGACCAAATCTTGGCACCCTTGTGCCGCTGCCGTGAGGGTTTCTGCCTCGTCATCGCCGGGGGCATGCTGTCGTGCAGCCTGGCCTGCATTCCAGCTCGCTGCTTGATTTCCCAGCAGGCGGAGTCTGTCCACCTCAGTTCTTCTGACCTGTATGCCCTGGTCTTGATTGACTGGGCCCACTGGTTGTTCGGTCGGCATTGCTGCCCAAATGGCCCTCCGGTGCTCTCCAAACCCATTGTTGCCTGCTAGAGCCTGGTGTGGGCTTCGAAGCCCCTTCAGTAGAGCAGTGCAGTGCTCGAATGCTGGCGGCCCAACATCAAGGCCACATATTCCACATGGCCAGAAGTTTTGGGAACGTATCTAGGAAACGGGCTCCTGAGAGCCTTGATCAAATTGCCTGACGCATACATCTGTACGGCTGCACACCCGGCTCTGGCTAACAGCAGGCGCGTCGGGTACAGGCAAAGACCATCAGTAGACACGGAGGCATTGGGATCAACATGCAAAACTTCTTCGCTGCTGCATGGTATTAGATGCGCCATCTGCTGATCCTAAAAGAGCTGCACGTTCCAGCCTGGGCCGGGCGGATGAAGGGTGCGATGCTGGACGTGTCGCACACAATGCCGAACATCTGAAGTCTTGTGGGCCCGCTGCTACTGCTGCCGGGACATAGTCGCCTCAGCTCCCATGTCGGGACTGTGATCCGTGAGGGTATTTCCTCACGGTGTGGTATACAGTGTCTGGCTCGCCACAAGAGTGCAGGGGCCTACGTCCTTGCAGCCCAAGGCGGCTAGGTTTACATTTTTTTTGCCAAGGTGCTACAAGCATAATGCCTAGCGCAGCTTGCCTCCTGGTATGTGAGGCGCTTGCTGCAGATTGCTTTAGCACACACGTCTGACCAGATCCCTTCCTCGGCCATGGCCGACTAGGGCTCGCATTTCGTACTTTTGCAGGCATGTGCGAGCTGTTTCGTGTACTTCACTGCCATGTGGTTGAACATTCTACGGGGTGCTACCTTCAAAATGTTCCAGCACCTACCACCCAGGCCGCAGAAGCTGGTTGCCGTTGGCATGCTCCAGTCTACTTCCTTTACTCAGAAGAGCCTCTAAGAATTGAGACCTTTCACTCTGCCTAGCCAGCTGGTGTTCTTGCAGGTGGCTAGTGAGTTGACTGCTGCTTCGTGTGCTGCTCCAAGTCCCCTGACCGTTAGGAGGTCTTGGTGTGTGGCTAGCCCAGGTCTGGTTGTGGAGGCATTTCGCATTTCACCATTCAGTAGCATATCTTTCCATGATTTGTGCCATTACTATGATGGGCTCTTTTTTAGAGACTGTAACCCAGCAGAGCGTGTTGTTGGCTGCCTTGGTGTAGCGCCCTGATGCTGCAGCTCCTAGCTAGCTTGCGGAGGTTCCTGGTTTCGGTGGGGGTGACGCCTTGAATTCCCGAACCATAGGAAATGGTATAGCGACCACACACACGGTGAAACACCTCCCTTTGCGGAGCTTGGTTTTGCCCTTGAGACGGAGATGTTGGATCTTCCTAACCCTGGCTCGTATTTCGATCCACCTTTTCCTCCTTTGGTCCCTGGCTCCTCGGACTCGAGCATGCTATCCTGCAGTAAAGTCGCAACCAATGCTGACTGCTGCTGTGGCTGGCGTGCCTCCTAACTTTTTTGATGCTTCTTTAGCTTTAGCGAGAAGCTTTATGCTGCTGGCCACCATGCTGATCTTCGGAATGGATAGGCTGAGGTTGAACCCCGTGAGGCCCTTGAAGTTCTTGATGGCCAGCGAAGCCAATGCTTCGATAACCTAATTCAGACCGTCTCCCCATGATCTGAGACTGAGATCATCAATGAATGTGGATGCTCACTGGCGTCTGATCTGTGTGTCTGCGTGTGTGCATCGATTGCCTGGGCTACCAGCGGCATCATGCACGAGTTGGCTTCATAGGCTACTGATGCTCCCCCGTCTGTAATTCCTCTATCGGGATTTACTCTTAGGGGAACGAGACCCTCCAGGAGTAGCCTCCTGGGCCATCTGTATGTCTTTATGCCGCTGTTGCTGCTCCTCGTTCTCCTCATTATTCCTGTGCTCGTCGGTCTCGCCGTCGTCTCGCTCGTCCCATCAGGTTTGTCCGTGAGGGTGCGGTTGTTTGAGGTTGGTCCCCGAAGCTGGGCATCCCCCTCCCAGGCTGCGCGCCGACCTGAGGGGGATCGCTCAGTATGGGGCCGCGCGGGCGGCGCTCGACAGGCCTCCTGCGTTCTCGAGCGAGGTCAAGCTGCAGAAGCAGCGCGCAGAGCTCAGCGATTTTGCGATTTGTTATCGATTCAGAGCTCCATTGCGATGTCTTGTCTTGTCTTGTCTCCTTCTCCTCCTCCTCTCCGCCTTTTGTCAGCGGCTTCGTCCTCGTTCCTGTTCTTCTCCTTCTCCTCCTTCTCCTTCTCCTCCGTAGCCATTTTGGCTCAAGCCGTGCGGCAGGCTCGGGTGTTTTTGGCGTGTGTTCCCTGGTGTGCTGCCCTGCCACCAGGCCTGCTCTGCCGAGCATTTCATATCTAGTGAGCTTGTTTGCTGGCCTTCACTGCGGGAGTTGGGCCCCCCGCTGGCTGTTCATGTCGTGGCGGTCGCGTGCCCCCTGGCACCAAGGGCGCGGAGGCCGCAAGAGAATCTACGGCGGCGCATGGGGTCGTGATGCCCAGCGTCGGGATACCTACTCAGTGTGCGGTGCCTGCGGGCACTGGGAGTTCGACAAGTACGGCAACTGGAGTTGCAGCAAGTGTGGTGGCCGCTACCTCGACTCAGGGGAACCCGTGGCTCAGGACGCTGGTGGCCGTGATGCTGCTGGTGATCTTGAGTGGCTGGCGGCCAAGTACCCGCACTTGGCAGGGGCGCTCGGGGAGCTTGGCGCGGCGGCCGCGGCGGTACCGCGTGTGCCACCTGCTCCCCCGCCTGAGCCTGCCACAGAGAATGAGATGGAGAAGCTCGTGGCTGCGAAGCGTACTGCCTTGGCGAAGGAGGTCGAGGTGCAGTCACGGGCTGAACGTATTGCTCAAGGCGGCGTGGAAGCTCGGCTGGCGGCAGTGGTTCGCCATCGTGAAGCTCTTCACGCAGCTGAGGCTCAACATCGAGATGCGTTGCAGGTGCTGCAAGCCAAGCAGATCCTGCTTCGTGAGGCTACGGTGGCGAAGGATGGCTTCGTGGAGGCCGACTTCCGACGCCTACAGCGTGAGGAAGAGGACCGGGTTCGTGGAGAGGCCGCCCGCGCTCTGTACGAGGCGCAGGCGGCCATGGCGGCTGGCGCGGCGCGTGGCGCTGGTGCTGCTGGCGGCGCTGGGGCTGCTCCTGGCGGTGGTGCTGGCGGCGCGTCGGGCGCTCCTCCTGTCGCAGGTGGCGGCGTGCGAGGAGGTGCTGCGCCTGCTGCCCCCGTGGGGGCTCATGCCGCTGCTGCGGGCGGCGGCGCGGCGGCTGGCGCGTGCGCTCCGCAGGCGGTGCTCCATCCTCCCAATCTGGCTCAGCTTGATGAAGAGGGTCTGGCGCGCTGGTGTGCGGAGCATCGTCAGCGGCTCGAGTTCTGGCAGGAGCTCCAACGGATCTACGTCAATGCGGTCAAGGAGGATGACGCCGACTCTGAGATGGCTTCGGAGTATGGTGATGCTCAGCGTGATGAGTTGGAGTCTCTTCGCAAGCGTGCACGTGAAGGGCCCCTTGAAGCTACGCAGCAAGATCGCATGGATAAGCTCTTGGTCAAGTCCGCCAATTGCAGAGCGGTCAAACGGCTACGTCCTATCCGCGAGGACACCGCATCGAGTTTCGGCAGAGTGCTTCAGCAAGCAGTCCCTGCTGGCGGCGTGGCCCAAGTCCCAGTCCCTGCTGGGGGTGTCGACGAGGGACTACGCGAGGCGGCGGCGGCTGCGGGCGGTGAGGCCCCTGCTACGCAAGCTCGTTTTTAACAGGCACGCTGGTGGCCACGAGGCGGCCACCAGTATCGACTTCCTTTTCTGTAATATCACCTCGTGGAACGAGGTCGCTGTTTCGTTCGCCTCCAGCGTGCGAGCCAGTTGTGACGGTTTCTTCTTTGCCGAGCATCACCTGAATTGCGATCGGGTGAGACTGGCGAAGAGGCGAGCGCACCAGCTGAAATGGCGACCCCATTTCATTCCTGCCACGCCCTCCCCAGGGGGTGGAACCCATGGTGGGGTGGGGGCCGTGGTGTCTCGGGGATTGTCGTTTCAGCGATTTTTGCATTTAGACGGTCCTGTGCAGGACCGCGGCTCTGGAAGCCATTGGATGTTTCTTGAGTTACGCACTAAGAAAGCGGTGATCGCTGTGGGCGTCGTTTATTTGGTGTCGGGCCTGGGAGTCTGTGGAGAGAATGTGAATAGATTGCGAGGAGTCTCGGGGTTTCTTGGAACGTTGTCGGTTCCATGGATCTTGATGGGCGATTTCAATGTCTCAGCTGGTGATCTCGATCTTTCGGGCTTCCCACGACTTGCGAGAGGGCGAGTGCTGGTCCCGTCGCTGGTGGAGTTCACCTCCACGCAGGGGCGCGGCTCCCTGATCGATTACGTGGTCGCCTCGGAGGATATTGCCAGTTACGTGCGGGTTTCTAAGTATACCCCGTCACCATTTAAGACGCATGCTTGTTTGAAGGTTTCCTTGGACCATGGGGCTGTTGAACAGTCGTTGTGGAAACGTGTTAAACTTCCTCCCTTTCCTGATTGTGCTGGTCCTGATTTACCCTGGGAGGTTTTGTTGACGCAGGTGTCAGACGATGGTGGCTTGGGGGTTCCGTATTATTTTGAAGATAATTTATTACCCCATGTTCATGTTCATCTTTCTCCTGCTCTCTCTCGCCAGTGCCGTATTTGGAGCCGAGCTACTGAATTGATGTTTCTTTCTCGTGCCTGTGCGATGCAGTCGCTGCCTTGCGAGAGTAGTGTGCGTGGAGGTTACCCGAGCTTTCGACGTGCCAAGATTGGACGTAGAGGTTTCTGTGGTCAGAGTTTCCAATCCCCTACGCTGTGTTTCTGGGCTCACGTTTCTCAGACTCCGTGGGAGTTTCGCCTGTGTAAGGCTCGGAAGTCTTGGGGTAATATGCATTGGGCTGGTCGTGTGTTGCATGTTTTGTCGGGTCAAGTCCATGCGCATTGCCTCCCTGGGCTCGTGCATCCTGTCGAGTGGTGGATAGCTCAGCTGGCCGCCGTCCCGTCGTCGGTCGATGGGCTTAATCTTCTCAGTGATGCGGTCGCTCATGCGGTCGGCCAGGCTTGGAATGACGCTCGCGCTCTGTCTAAGGATAAGATGAATCAGTGGCTTCTTAAGACCTTGCCGCGTGGTGCCAAGAGGGTTCACTCTTGGCTCACATATGATCAAGGGGCTGATCTCGAGTATCTGGTTACTCCCTCGGAGGTGAAGCAATTACCCGAGGAAATGATGCAATGTCGGCAGGATTTTTGGAGCGGCTTTTGGACGGCTCCTCGGGAGCAACGCGAGGCCCTCTCGGGAGTTTTGGATGTTGTTCGCTGTATGGCTCTGGCGGCCGTCGGCGATCTCGAGCCTTTGACCCCCTGTGCGGTGTCCAGAGCTGCGCGGATGTTTAAGGCTGACACTGCGGTGGGCATTGACTGTTGGCCTCCGCGTATTCTGGCGTCTCTCCCTGGGGCTGCTGTTGGGGCCTACGCGGATCTCCTCAATCAGTGTGAAGCTCGTATGATGTGGCCCACGCAGGTCATGATGGGCATCATTGCTCTGCTTCCTAAGGCGGCTGATGCGGAGCGGCCTGTTTGCAAATGCCCGTCTTTGTATCGGATCTATTGCCGTGCGCGAGGCCGTGACATTGATGAGTGGTCTAGGGGGCGTGAAAACTTTTGGGGCACTGCGGTTAGGGGCTCTTCGGCGTTGCAGGCCGCGTTGTTGAGAGAGATCGGTCACGAGACTGCTAGGTATCTTGGGGAGCTTTCGGTTGGGCTGTATTGGGACCTCAGTAAGTTCTTTGACACCGTGGACCCTCTTCGCCTGGCTGGATTCGCCTTGCAGATGTCTTATCCTGTTCACTTGTTGTATTTAGGTATTTTGATGCACGAGGCCCCGCGTATTTTGGAGGTCAACTGCTTCGTGTCCGACGTGATGCCTACTGGTCGTGGGGTGCTTCCTGGGTGTGTGCAATCTATGCCTTGGGTTAAAATCTACCTGTGTGATCTCTTGGATTTTGCACACGCCCAGTATTCCCTGTGGTCACTCTGGCGTACGTCGATGACATTACCCAGACGCAGCAGGGCTCTTGGAGTGAGATTGTCTCGTGCATCGTGCCAGCCGCAGTTCATTTGTGTCATCAGCTTGAGCAAGCTGGCACTACTATTTCCAGTAAGAGCACGTTCGTGTGCTCAGATCGAGCTTTGCAAGAACATCTTGAGGGGTGTTTCCGCGCTGCACAGCTCCCTATTCGTGTAGGGGAAGCGGTGCGCGACCTGGGGGTCATGACTACCGCAGGGCGTCGACGTTGTGTGAGTAAGTTGAGACAGCGACGTGCTGTTGCTTTTAAGAAGGCTGCGAAAGTGAGATGCCTGACCCGTTTAGTCGGCAGAGCTAGGAAGCTCTATAAGCCTGCTGTGTTGGCGGTTGGTTCCTGGGGCCATGAAGTTTTGGGTCTTTCGCCGTCGCAGGTCCAAAGCATGAGGGGTCAGGCTGCTACGTGTTCTGGTTGGTGGAGCCCTGGGTCCTGTACGACTACTATCCTGAGTCTTGTTAGCCCTGCCACGGATGACCCCCAGTTTAGGTTACGGTACGAACAACTTAATGCCTTTGCGTCAGCGTGGAGTGTGATGGAACATAAGCAACGTATGCGTGTGGCCCGAGTGTGGAAGAAGGTGTTGGCCAAATTCGAGTGCACTCAGTACCGTTGGCAAGTCGTGCGAGGTCCGATCGCGGCTACGCTAGCGGTGCTACTTGATTTGCGATGGGATCCTGTTTCTCCAGTCTGCTGGCGTGTTGGTACAGTTACGTTGCGGGTGACTGACGCAGATTTCCCTGCCCATCTGTGGGACCTCTTATTTGATGCATGCCAGTCTCTATCTTGGCAAGCTGCAGCGGGTCATTATATGGGCACTGGGGTGGAAGGAGGAGTTGATTTTACTGTGTTGTATCGTATGTTACGTCATGAGGAAAGGAACGGCGAGGCGGAGGCTGCAGGAATGGTACGCAATCTTGTCTCTGGAGGCTACTGGACGGAGTCCAGAATTTACGATGCGGGATACCGCTCGAGTTCAGGTGGAACCTGTACGCGTTGCGGCGCCTCAGCTGAGACCCCGTTCCATCGCTTTTGGGATTGCTCTTGCAACCGGCTTGTGCCTGATGCGGTCTTGGATCGCACCGATTGTTTGCGCGATCGCGTTTTAGCGGAGCCTGAGCTGTCGTGCTTGTGGTTTCGTGGCTTGGTCCCGAAGGCTCTCACGTGTGGCCACTTGCCTCCGCCTGCTTTGCAGGTGTGGGAGTGGGGCCGACTGATCGGAGGAGGGGTGATCGATGGAGGAGTGTGGGGAATTGATGGATCTGGGGGGAAGTTCACTAAGGACTGGCGGCTTCGCCGCTGTGGCTGGGCGTGCGTCCACTTAGGTCCATCTGGCCTCTTCGACTCCCTCCTCATGGGCACCCTCCCTACCAAGAAGCAGTCCTCTCCTCGTGCAGAGTTGTATGCTCTTATCATGCTTGCTCGTCGTACTACGGGGCACTGTCGCGTGTACTGTGATTATTTGCGTGTAGTTCAAGGGTCGCGTCGCCCATTGCGTGACAAACGTGGGTCGTCTATGTTGGATCTGTGGGTGCAATTTCATGATGTTTTGAGTGCTAGAGGGGGATCGATCCAAGTGTTGTGGACGAAATCTCATTCTTCCCAGGCCCAACGCCAAAATATGTTTATGAGTGACGTTGAAGTCTATTTGAACCAGGCTGCTGATTTCTTTGCCGATGCTGCTGCTGACAGGGCCCAAATCCCCGAGGATTTAGTGGACCGAACCCGACGGGCCGACAAACTCGCGTTTGATGTGGTTTCGCGGATGTTGGCGGTCCAGCGTGAGGTGCTTTTCTCGGGAGATCGTGAGACCTCGGAGAGAGTTCCTGGGCGGCAGCGCGGGCAGCAGACCAGTTTTTCTGTGAGGCTGTGTCGCTTGCGTGACAGTGGGCATTCTCCTGAGGCACGTTCAGCGTCTCTCAAGTGTTCTCGGTGTGCGCGGGGCTTTCCTTTGAAAAGGGAAGCTGGCGGATTTCTGGCCCGATCCATGCAAGCCTCGCTGCGAACTGCAGCAGCGGATTCAGTGTCTTCCTCCTCGTGTCGCACCGAGCTCAGGGGTGGAAGATCCGCCTCCTGATGATCTTTCTGCTGTTCAGGGGTGTGGAACACCCCTGGACCACCCAATGTCTGAGTTTTGTTCACCCACACCAGTTGGCCGTGTTTCGTGGTGTGTTGTTTTGCGAGGTTTGTGGAGGTTTTTTCACAGTGAACCCCCCTCGCATCCTGAGCAGGGCCTGTGATCGGCCCTCAGCCACTGGGAAGGCGGTTCTTTCGAGGATCGCCCGCGGGCTTCCCCCGAAGTCGGGCACCCGTTTCCCTGATGTGTGATTTGGTGTTTTAGCGACCTCCCTAGTGGAGGATGACGCTTTAGATAAAATTAGAATTAGAATTAGAATCCTTCTCCTTCTCCTCCTCCTTCTCCTCCTCCCTATTTTCTCCTCCCTCTCTTGACCTCTTCCTCTTCTTCCTTCCCCTCCCTTATCTGCCCCCCACTCTGCCCTCCACCTACCGTCCCCCAGTTCCACACCCCGTCTTCCCCCTCACCCTTCCCGCCCCCCACGCCCTCCTTCCCTCTTCCCCCCTCCCTCCCCTTCCTCTTCGCTGGCCCGAAACCTGGGGAAGAGAGGGACTGGGGAGGGGGGGAGCGGGAAGGACCGGGGAGGGGGATGAGGACCAGAGCGAGCCCGGGATGCGCAACCGATGTTGCGGTGCACGCTCCAGTCTCCAGCTCCCTCCCCGTGGGAAGCGCCCCCCTCGAGAGGCGAGCGCCCCTATGGGCGTGCAGTTCGGGCGAGCTCCCAGCCAACAGTAGGGGGCCAGATGCGAGCCCTACCCCTACCCCCCACGATTTCTGAGGGGGAGGGTGGGGTTCACTTTGCTCGGGAGCTCCCGAACGAAATGACCCCCCCCCTCCCCCTCAGAAATCGTGGGGGGTAGGGGTAGGGTTCGCATCTGGCTCCCTAAACGAGAAGAACCGCTCTCCATGTGCCAGGATCACAAGTGTGGCGCCGCCCTCAATCTGTGCGGCCGACGCAGGAGTCGCTCGACTGCGGTGGCATTCTGGTTCTCCCAAGTGTTCTTGGGACGACTGGGGGAGCACTTGAGCCTTCTCTTGGGGACATGTTGGGCAGTCCTGGCGCCCTCTCTTGGGCCGTCTTGGCTCGCTCTTGAGCTGTCAGGGTCTCCTCGAGGTGGCCTGGAGGCTTTCTTCGGGTTCCTCAGGGCTGTTTTAGGGCCCTTTGGGGCAGTCTTGGGGCGCTCTTCGGTCGTCTTGGGGTCGCCTTGAGCCACTCTTGTCAGCTTCCCGGGGATCTCTTGGCGGTCTCCGGTCTCTGGATGGTTTGGGTCAATATCGGGTATCTCGCTTTGTGGGGCCGTGTCCGAGGCTTCTCGTGACTCGTGTCCCTCTCCGGGGCCTGACGGCGCCGTCTTGGGGCGACTTTGGGGGCTGCCCGGGCCGTCTTTGGCGCTCTTCACTGAGGGGGCGATGCTGCTCAAGTCGCATCAAGCCTACGATCTCGGCCTCCTGTGCTGGCCCGAGGGTCTCCAGTGTGGCCCAAGAGGCCCCCAAGACAGCTCCAAGGCGGCCCCCTGGGGCCATCGCGTGGCGCCCGTCGGCGGCGCGCCCAGGGGGGAAGGCAGATGGGGCGGGCCTTCTCGGAAGGCTCGGAAGGCCTCTGGCCCTCCGGGAGGCTTTCCAAGCCTCCTCCGAAGCCGCAGAGGGTGCCTCAGAAGGCCAGAGGGCTTCGGAGAAGCCCCGCCGCCTCTGTGAAGGCCTGCCCCCTCCCCCCTCTCACTTTCCCCCCCCCCCCCGCGCGCCGCCAAGTGTGGGAAGTGTGGACCCCCAGCCAGCCACGCTTCCAAGGATCTGGAGGAGTCGCGCGGAGCACCCCAGAAGCGCCCGAGAGCTCGCTCGAGAACAGGAGCGCCCCGTGAGCCTGCAGTTCAGGCGATAACCCCAGCTAGAAGGCATGCCAAGAGGTATGATCATACACTCAATCGGATGCCCGTCGAGAGCCCTGTTTGAAAAAGGAACCGCCCTCCAGGCGTGTATCCATTTCACAACTTGAAGCTTCTGACCATTTGAAGCTTTAAGCAACGAAATCATTGAAGCTTCTGGTCATAGAGCCGAGGAGGTCTCAAGCGATATGCCCATCTCGAGACGGAGCCATGCTTCGTCTGTGCAATTTCACATGCCTACGCGCGGCGCCACTTCTCGAGGCTGCCCTGCATCCACGTAGCCGTTGGAAGCTTTTGAGTCGAATGTACGCGCCGTTGAACCGAGATCCGAATTTCGGAAACCACCCGCCCTCCAGTATGAGTCAGTATGAGTGGCCACGCACTCTGAGAAATCATCAGACGAGAGGTCATGACCTCCCTGCCGACATGTGTGGTGGTGCGCCAGTTGATTCATTTGCAGTGTAGGGGGGCAGATGGGCGAGACTGGGATGGGCATGGGGAGGGGGGTTGGCTGGACAAGGCAAATACTCGACCAGGCGAAACTCGCCAGGCTGAACTTGGCCAGCTGACATCGGCCAGGCTGAACTCGTCCCGGCCCGAATTCGGCTTGGTCGAGGTCGGCCTGGCCGAGATCAGCCTGGCCGAGATCAGCCTGGCCGAGTTCAGCCTGGCCGAGTTCAGCCTGGCCGAGCGCTTCATGGCCGAGTTCAGTTGCCGCCGCCTGGAGGGGCGAGGTGAGGAGGCAGGGGGGGGGAGGAAGACGATGAGGGCGACCTCCGCATGCCCGAGCTCGCCCGATCCGTGGCACCAGGCAGGCCGCACACGCGCACGTGCGCAGCGCGCGCCGAGAGCGTGCGCTCTACAACAACGAAGCCTCCTCTGCCCTGCCTTGGCCCTCGCGACGGGATACAGTCGGGGTCCTGAAGAAGGAACCCTTTTCGTTGGGGAGGGGCTCGGTGTTCCTTGCTTGTTCTGCAGTGTACCTTCGGTTTTCCTGAGGTTTCCCGTGGGAAATCGAAGTTCAACTTATGGGAGAAATGGGCCTCGTTCCTTATTTAGGGTTCCTTAGGTCAACGCCCCGACGGTAGCTCTTGGCGGCCACTGTGGAGAGTCCGCGGCCAGAGCTCCGGTGGCTGTGTCCAACAGGGGAGGCGGACGCTTGAGAGAGGTGGGCCGACGCCGGCTCAGCTTGTGAAGCCGATTGCGCTTCTGACTTCGAAGCAGGCTCGAGGCTCTGCTTGGCCGCCAGCGATGATCGCAATCTTATTCACGGCCGAAGTGGATTCCGCAAGGTATGTTCGGCACCACGCGCTTTTTTGCTAGAACCCCTCGGGGACATCTGTCGCGAGGCAGCGGCGTGCACAGCACGTTAGGCCCGTTATATTCTAGCGCTTGTCGTGTTAACGACCTGAGCTGGCGGGTCTCGGGGCCGCGGTCACACGTGACACCCCAAAGCTGAATGTGGCTGCTGGTGCCACCCTTTGTCGACCTCGTCAGGATGTGGCTGTACGTGAGTTCATTCGCTGAGGTCTGTAGGTTATGTGTGCCGATGAGGACATTGTGACTAGTGATATGTACCAACCGTTCACGACATACTCGCCCATATCCTAAGATGGGAGTCTAATTAATATTCGGACACCTCCGCCTCACACTCACCCGCATCTTGTTCTCATTCCATCGCAGAGTTTCTGGCTCATACGCATACTTCCTCACAGTCATACCCAGACTTACTCATACTAAGACTTGTCATGTGTCCTCTCTCTCCTCTCCCCCTCCTCCTCCTCCTCCTCCTCCTCCTCCTCCTGAAAAGATAAGCGGGTGACTTCGATAAGGAGGAATTTGTCCTTGGCTCGAGGCTCAAGCCGGCTGCGGTGCAAACAAGGGATTTCTACAGCCCCCCTCAGATCTGACTCTCTTCGTCATCAGATGCCCTTTGGAGGCAGAGCTGAACAGTTCCAGTGGTAGATCAATCCCGGGACAATTCTTTGATCTTCGACGCAACGGTCTTCAGCACGCGCGCGGTAGAAGATACGTCCCGAAGATAACCTACGTCAATCAAAATATCGCGCACCACAGTGCGCTCGCTCCTGGTATCGCTGGGGGACCTCGGCCTCGCCTCAACGCTCGTGCTCGGCGACTGACGCCGGGAACGGGAGCGAGTACGCTCTCTGAGCTCGGTCTTTGCGGTCTTTGCTGGTTCTTCTTGCTTGACCGTGCCGTCTGCCACGCGGCTGGTTGCCGGAGGTGGCGTCGGAGGCCTCTGGGGCGTTGGTGAACGCTCGCGCCAAGCCTCTGTGTGATTGTACTCTGGATACTATGGCCCAACCCCACAGTAACGCAATGAGCATGAATTATCAATCTTCGTTGACTTGTCTGCACCAAATCCGTGTGGACCATGGGCACTGCTCAAGTGTTGTACCAAACGATACGAAAGAGTCCCCTCGACTTTTCCCTTGCTGGTCACACTCTCGGCCGGCACCCTCGCATAGTAATCTGTGCACTCAGGGCATTGCTTGTAGCACCATGCTACGCGAGATGGCAACATTGTACGTCAGAGACTCACGAAAGGAATGCTTGAGCCCGTGTTGTGGCTACGGACAACAACGGCATTTTGTAGCAGGATGTTTCTGTGAAACATGAGTAGGCAAGGCTTCTCTATCTCAACGTATCCCCAACATTCGCTTCAATTCCTGAAGCCGTGCCTTGTCGAGATATTTCGTGCCGATGTCTGACACATTGTCTGCCGATGCTACTTTCCCTAAGCTGATGCGCTTCGCTGAAAGAAGCTGCTGGATGTGAAGGAACTTAATGTCGATATGTTTGAGCTTTCCGACTCCGATTCTCGACGCGATGGCTCTGCCAGCGCTGCTGTCCGACTTTACTTCTACACTTACGTCGAATCCGAGTTCCTTGATGAGACTCTGTGCGTGCAGCCCCTCTGCTGCACCCGATGCAATGGCGTACAGCTCTGCTTCGCCGCTCGATTGGGCAACGACGCTTTGCGTTCTACTGTAATTACCTAGAACAGCCGATCCCCAGAATATCACACCTGCCGACGTGCTCTTTCGTGTTTCGTGGCACCCTGCCCAATCAGAATCAACATAAACAACTACATTACGCGTTGTGTTCTCGCATTGAAGATGCAACGATTCGTGCCGAGTGCCTTTTCAGATAACGAAGCAGATGTTTCAATTTTCTCTCGCACTGTTTGGTCGGCGACGCGAGTCTTCTTGCCAGCTCTTTGACCGAAAAATGAATATCCCCACGCTCCTGGCATATAAACTGCAGCTTGCCTACAGCGCGCCGATACATGTGATGATGCTTTTGATCTAGGGTCTCAAATTCTTCCCCGACAGAGCCCTTCACCGTAGCGGTGTCTTTTGTTCCTGGGGTACTCACAGAAGTACAATGCAACATATTATAAATCCTCAGCGCTTCGTCTATGTATTTCTCTGTTGGGGAAACCTTAATCTTTCCATCGCATTTTTGATAAAGACGCCCGAGGTATTTCGTAGGAACCTCTTCGTTGAATCGTTCTCCAATTTTGAACGAAACATGTTTCTTCAACTCCTCGAAGAAACCTAACACCTGAGATGTTGAACCGACTGCAATGGGTTCGTCAACATGAATACTAACTCTCACTCCTGTGTTCTGGTTCCAAAACACTTGCGGGTCTGTGCGGCACCGCGTATATCCCAAATACTGCGTCAAGACACCTGTGATGAAATCTGGGAAATTCTGTGGAGCTTTTCTCAACCCGTTCATCGCTTTATTCATCTTCCAGACCCATCCGGGATACCTGGATCGCCACGGCTCCGGGGGCCTGCAGAAAACATTCTCGTCGCTTATGTCGGCATGCATGAAGGCTACACTAAAATCACCTACATACACTTCTAGGTTATGTGCCAAAGCAATCGCGAGCAAGATGCGTAAACCTACTGGCGTTGGGGTCGCAGCAAAAACATCATCTCGTGTGCTTTTCGATTTCAAATCTTTTGCGCACAATCTCGATCGAACTTCGTCTCCTTTCCTTTTGTGGACCCAACATGTTTTGATAGGTTTGCTCTCTGCCTTGTTTTCTGGCCACCACGTGTAGACATTAAAGTAATCTAGATTCCCCATCTCTTTCGACATTCCTTTCTCGACGTCTTCCTTTTTCAAACCGTCGGTTAATTCAACTCCCGAGAAGCACTCTTTGAGAAGTGCGTCGTTGGCATGCGAGTCGTCCGCAACTGTTGGTTCAGGTTCTTCGCACAAATACTGGCTGTCATCAATATTGTAAATGGGTCGAATCGCGGACATTGCCATCGATCCAGGTGCATCTGGACGTTTTGCTTCCGCTTTTCGTTTCAAAGCTTGTTGTTGCATCTCCGGCGACAGAGCAAGCTCGTGTAGTTCCTCATTGCTGATGTCTGGTTTCCGCTTTTGCGCACGTTGTGCGTCTCGGTCTGCTGGAAGTGCGTCTCTTCCAGAAGATCCACCTGCGTCGTGGTCAATTCTTCTGTGTTTTACTTCGTATTTCGAAGGCTGTTGCAGAGGACGCGTTTCCTGTTTGTCTTCGTCTTGCTTGAGTTTCTCTGCGCGTTTCAATTCCCATTCCTGTCTCCTCCGCTTGCACGCAGCTGAATGCGTGTTTCCGTGAGCACCGTCTTGGCACGCTTTGCAATTCTCAGTCTTACCACACTCGTCCCAAAACAAATGCAATTTTCGATTGGCTTCTCTCGGGTGTTGTTCTGGCGAGGAGGCTTGAGGATACGGCTACTCCTGCGGCGCAGAGCTTGGCTGACCTTCGGCGCCAGGGCGCCGGTTCAAGTCCCAAGGTACGCCGTATATCTGCTTAATCAAATTTGGATTGAATCGTGCAGATTCTTCCATTCGCCGGATGTTCCTGGTCTGTATGAGCCCCCTGGGTGTTGCGATGATATGCTCGTCATTTCCTACTGCTTTGCCCAGCCATGCTCCGGCAACCCAGTGTGGTTCCATTTTGTTCGTGATGGGTCCGTTGTAACGCGCGCTCACACATTCCCCAAATTCAACCACGAAGCCGTGGTAGGCATTTCGCTTGCATCTTTCACAAGACGTCTTTCCGTCTGCATGCTTTTGAAAACGGGAGTGGAGCCAGCCGCAGTGGCGAATCAACCACGGCGTGATCATGCTCTTGTTGGTCAAAACCATATTGTACCTCCCCTCGAGAGCCAACTTCTGGGTTCGGAGAAGGCCTTCTATGGTTTGGTGAAATCTTTCGACAGTTCCGTTTGATTGTTTCGATCCCACTGGTGTTTGACGAAGATGTGTTTTGGGATTGGTGTCTGATTCCCCACGTGCTCGTTTTACGGCCACTGTTCGCGCCAAATCCTTGATGGAACTTTCAGAGTCTGTCTGCAGGATGAGTTCTCCTGTCAAACCAGCATGCTCGAGGTGTGTAACGACATACCCGACGGCATGCGTGTCAGTGGACCCCTTTGCAATCACTTGGCTGCATGCACCGTGCCCATTTGCAACATCAATGATAGACACACATGTGATTACACTGTCGTCGTCACGAGTTTTCACAAAGAAGTAATCCATCTGGACGATAGGAATTGCAGACTCCTCTGGACGTTTGTGTGGGGACTGTTTGGCGCGTCCACGCACGCACCATTCGCGCCAATCTCTGCGCGGGATGTGAGTTAAGTTGTGTTCATCCCGTTCTTTCTGCGTTGGTCCAGTGGGAATTCTGGGAGCCAGCGGTTTTTCTCCTTCGTCGACCTCCTGTCGCTCTGGCTGCGACGCCGGAGGCGCCTTCGATGGCCTAAACATGGTGATTGATTGAAACGGCTGATGTTGCATCCAGGGAATACTGTCGAATGTTTCGTCTTTGCGCAGAAGTTGTGCTATCGACGCGTCATCTTCCAAAAGTTTCCACACGCAGCCTTTCACCATCTGGACCCAGGTTGTTCTGAGGCCTTCCGTCACGTTTTTAAGACAAATAAATCCTATTGGGGAAGCTGTTACTACATAAGTGACCTCACCAATCTCATGCGTCCCTGGAGGAAGTGTTTGAACTTCTGTTGGCGGTTCCGTTCTGTTCGGAGACTGCGTTTGTGACCCTGATCCTCGTACGTGTTGGGGTGCCTTTTCCGAGAGGCTCTGCTGAGCTTCGGTTGAATTTCTGTTCTGTTCGTGCGATCGTTGGGTCTCACTGCTGGTCGGGGTGTCCTTCCGAACAAACAGAGTGATGGTTTTTCCGGGCATGATTTCGTCTTCTGGTTTCTGCATTGTCGTCCAATCGACGCGGTTCTCCAAGAGGGTCCAAGGAAGTTTGGACCATTTGACCCAGGTGATTCGCAGAGGGAATTTCTGCGCAACCTCGTCATAAGATAATTTCTTCGGTAGGCTTTCGATTGGCACGCGAATTTTCTGAGCTCCTGGCGTTATCACGCAAGGTTCTCCCTCAGAGGTGATCGCCCAGATTTCTTTATGCAATTTCGCTGGTATTGCTGTCAAGAGCTCCTCTGGCGGTTCATCCAGTGGTCTGAGAGCCGCCGAATGTGTGGACTGATTTTGGACAATTGGCATGATGTGTGTTGGATTTGCAAACCGGCAATCAGCCCTATAAAGAAAACTTCGTTCTCTGATGATGATTTCATTCGGCAGGCTCGGGCCTGTCAGCGATAACGATTTCGAGTCGAAGGCAAAATGAATGTTCTTCTGTTTCGCTAATCTGTTGATGCTGATTAGTGTTGTGCATGCTTCCTTGAATACGCCAAATCGTACAACCAGCACTGCTGACGCACCATTATGTCATAGGAACACTATTGGGACATCCTTGTGTCCTAAACGTGTCATGTTGTGTCCTGATGCTGTTACTCCGCCCGTCCCATGGGAAGGGATAAGAGGAATGTGAGGAGCAAATTGTTCATTGCATACGTGGTCAAACGTGCCCGAATCCATCAATACCTGAAACTGCGGATTTCGTAACGACCTCTCTGTAGCATTTCCCCAAGGTGCAATGAACGTGTTCACGTCCTGCTGCGCGTTGGTCCCAGTCCCCACTAAGGCTGAGAAGAACAACGTTGCCAGCACTGCACACCACACGATTTTCGACACGAGTGAAATAGGAAAATGGGTTACCTCATTGACAAAACGTTGCCCGACACCCCGAATCCAAGAATATGTTACGTTATTTCCGGTTTCATCGAAGAAGGTCGAATCATCGCAAGATATGTCAAACCACAAGGGACATTCGAAGAACTCGATCTTTGAATCTTTGTTCGCGGGTTCGGTCCGAGAGCCCGTTCCTGCACCCTGTGTGTATTCGGCCTCACTGTGGGATCAGTCTGAGAGCCCACTGAGATAGTTTCCACAATCTGAATTTGGTCAACTCTCACCTCTGGAGCCCCGTATTCGATGTCGAGTGCATCGTGGCCTTCTGGCAGAAAAGCGCTCGCGGGTATCAGTGCCGCAAACTCCTCAGAGGAGTGCTGGGGATAAGAACTCCAGTCTGCATCGTCGTGTTCGTCTTCTGCTTTCTGGTCCCCGTCTCCCTGCTCGTCCCAAGACCACCCCAGACCCCACGAATTTTGATCCCAGGCTTGCTCATTGGAGTGGCTCCCTTTCCCTGAACGTTGTTTTCCTTTGCCGTTGAATCGGCACTCGGAGGTCCAATGGTTTTTCATCCTGCAAATGTCACACCATTTATTTGAGGTCGGATTCCAACCACTCTTGCCTCCGCTGTTCGGTTGGTCCTTCCATTTGTCTTTACGGTCAGGTTGGTGCCAACTCTGAGCCTGGGTGGAGGAACCCGGTCCTCTCCAGGAGGATGATGGGTATCCACGGCCAGACCAAGATCCTTGGGTACCTCCTTTCGGTGTGCCTCTGGGGAATCCTTTAGGAGAGCCCTTCTGGTCACCTTTCGGGGATCCTTTCGTAAAGCCTTTGGGGTTACCTTTCGGAAATCCTTTGGGGGATCCTTTTGGAGAGCCCTTGAAGGCATCTACTTCCATGGGCTTCGGGCCATTCTTTTTTCTCCCATATGGGGTTCTTCCAAACACGTTTGCTTCCGACGTATTTGTGGATCTCTCGTTTGAGATCTTCGTAAGTTTCGCACAAATGGCCATTTAACTCAAAATGAGTCTTCATTGGTTCTGGGATCGTCTTAATTACCACGCTCACTATCACATCATCTGCTAGCTCGTCTGGAGAAGCTAGATCGTCGTATTCTTTGATGAGCAATTCTAGCTCTTCGAGGCGCTCAAGAACCTCTGGGAGGGAGGCGCCCGCGAAACTAAAATCCATCACTGCGTTCAGAACTCCCCTTTTCGTGTTTTTGTCTTTGTGTTCGTACCGAATGCACATCCTACGCCACATTTCAAAACCGTTCCCTTTCTCAATCTTCCTGTAAACTTTCGTCATCTCCCCATACACTACACTCTTCAGAATATAGGCTAGATTCGCAGAGTGCTGTTTTACATCATCTTCTGCAGCTGCTAGTACGATGGGGTTCTCATGTTCTCGTGCACGTTCCATGCTCTGCAACATTACTTGACTCACTGCTCCACAATACGATTCGAAACGATAACACCAATCGCTCCAGTCGTTTTCATCTCCGGAGAAATCTCTGAGACCTCGTCCTAACAGTTTTGTGTCGATGACCGCTGCCATTGTTTCTACGTCTTCCCAGAGCCCTGCTTGGGTTGGGGATCCTACGCTGCTTTCTGCCTTCCCAGAGCCCTACTTGGGGCTGGGGATACGGTAATCCTCCGAGAATCTATCACCACAGCTCCGCCACCATGAAAAGATAAGCGGGTGACTTCGATAAGGAGGAATTTGTCCTTGGCTCGAGGCTCAAGCCGGCTGCGGTGCAAACAAGGGATTTCTACACCTCCGTCCTATCACCTCTCCTACTCAAATATGATGTGCCGCTGCCGTTTGGCCTAGCGCCGACGCGTAGCGCATACGTTCCAGAAGTTACAGGGCCGATCCATTACATCATGCTTCGCCTCTGAGGGCCAACCCTCCCCCGCAATTCTAGTTGGTAGCGGATCCGGGGCTGATCCCAGCTCGCGATCCACGGAAGACGCGCAGAGTGCGATGTGGACGCACATTCGCATCCCCCCCTGCTCGCCGTATTGGTACCACTCTCCAATCCCTGAATAGCCTCTGCTTATGGTTGTTCTGCGCCCGCCGCGCAGGACATCTGAAGGATTTTGAGATCCGGAATTTTTCAAAATGGATTCAGGAATTTTTCACAATCGACCCCGGAGTTTTTCAACATCGATTTTGGGATCTTTTTCAAACATTAGGTCGGACATGTTCAAAAACGTTCCCGGGTTTTTCATATTTAGCCCCGGAGAATTTTCCAGAGTCGCGCGTGATTTGCCTTACCAGGTCTTTGGAAATCCGCCTAGACGCGCAGTGCGTGGCGGCGGGCGACGGTACGGTGCGCCACCGTCCCCCCATGCTCGGCAATGAAAAATGGGGATCAGCAGTGCCGAGTAGCCCCCTACGGGCGACTACTCGATTACGAATGGGTGACCGACCAGCGGCGCCAGGCAGAGTAGACACAACTCGACGCAAAGTGTACCCCGCGCGAAAGCTGTTGGAATCCCCGGACCCCCCCCCGGAACGTATAAGCAGCACGTTGTGTCAATAGACTCTTCTCGTCCTAGAGGCGTCTCGAAGGCCCGAGAGGCGTCCAAGACGCTTCAAGACCCCTTCCAAGAAGTCTCCCAAGAGGGGCCCTACATGCGAAAAAACGTCCCAATCCCTCCTATGTGCAACGTACATTTTTACCAGGCTCGGTTTTCAAATCTTCGAGCGGTCCTTAACGACTTCAGAGGCTAGATCGCCCCAAGACAACCCAAGAGGCCCCCAAGAGGGGTCTAAGACGGGCCACGAGGGTCCCAGGACGGTCCAAGAGGCGCCTATGACGGCCCAAGCGCGCCCCCAAATGGCCCAAGAGGGGCCCAACATGGGGAAACCCAGCTGAATTTTCAAGCCCCCCGCTCCAAGAGGGCCCCCGAAGCCCCCAAGAGGCCCGTAAGAAACCCCCCAGAGGCCCCCAAAGGCTCCCAAGAAAATGGCCTCAGGACGGCCGACGTCGCCGCCAAAACGCCGCCAAAACGCCCCAAGAGCGCCTCCAAAGGGCCCCATTTTCCAATCGTTTTTGAAGCATTCTTGCGCTCTCCCCTGTTCCGCCTCCCCACGGTCCCGGACCACGTCAGAGGCCCTTCAGATCGCTCCAAGACGGCCGAAGAGGCTCCCAAGAAAGCCCAGAGACGGCCCAGGAGGCTCCCCAGATAAGTCAAGAGGGCCTCGAGAGCGCCCCAAGGGAGCTCCAAGAGCGACCCAAGAGGGCCCGAAGAGCGCGATATTTCAAGGTCTCCGGCCTGAGAGGCTCCTAGGACGCCCCTGGAGGCCATCAAGAGGCTCCCAAGAAGCCCCGTGAGGCTCCAAAGAGGCCCCCCAGAAGCCCCAATAGGCCCCCAAGGGGCCCCCAGGGAAGCCCCCTGCGGGCCCCCATAACACTTCGGTAAATCGTATTTCCCAGATAGCTTTCCGGGAACATGATTCCCTGGGCTTCCGCCCACCGCCCCAACCATGTTTCCAATAGGCTTGCCGACAAGGCCAAAAGGCGCCCCTCGGTAAGCCCCCAGAGGCCCCCCTCTTAGAGAGCTGATCAAATCATGATCCCGGAAAGCTTCCCGGGAACATGATTCTCGATCTCGGAGTAGGCCCGGGGGGAGGCGGGCCGCTGCCTGTTCCCCCCACCGGTGCCCACCGGGGGTTTGCGGGGGGGGGTCCAGAGCTCCCGAGGCGGCCCGAGCCCGCCCCGAAGCAGGCCACGACAGGCTAAGGGGGTCCCGAGAGGGCCCAAGACGGTCCCACGAGGCCCCGAAGACGCCCGAGATGCCCTCAAGACAGCCGACGAGGACTCCAACACGCTCCAAGACGGACTCAAGAGGCTCCCCAAGAGGGCCCTGGAAGGCAAGATTCGCTCGTTTTCCGAGTGTTTTGGACTTTGGCGTTCTCGCTTTTCCCGCTTTCCAGCGCTCCCTCACGGCCTCGGAGGCCCATCAGATCGCTCCAAGAAGGCCCACGAGGCCCCGACGAGGGCCCCAAGACGGCCCAGGAGGCAAGAGGCCCCCCAACACACCCCAAGAAATCATGTCCCCAGAAAACCTTCCGGGGCATGGTTCATCATGGGTCCGAGAGTTCCTGGAGGCCCCCAAGGGGCCCCCAGGGAACGCCCAAGAGACCCCCCAACACACCCCAACAAACCATGTCCCCAGAAAGCCTTCCGGGGACATGGTTCATCATGGGCCCGCGAGTCTCCGGAGGCTTCGAAGTACCATCATGCTACAGGAGAGCTGTCTGGGAAGTTGATTGGGAACATGATTGATCGCCTTCTCGCGGCCCTCCGCAGATCGTTTCGCACAAAGTTGCCCCAAGTGCCCTCTTGAACCGACGACGACGACGACGACGACGACGACGACGACGACGACGACGACGACGACGACGACGACGACGACGACGACGACGAGACGACGACGACGACGACGACGACGACGACGACGACGACGACGACGACGACGACGACGACGACGACGACGACGACGACGACGACGACGACGACGACGACGACGACGACGGCGCGCCCCAATAGGCGACGACGACATTATGACGACGACGACGGCACGCCCCAACAGGCTCCCCAAGACGGCCTTCTGGGAACCCGATTCATACAGCCTCCGCCCCCTACATGACCATTTTCCTCGAAGGCCTTTCGGAATGCAGATTGGCAGCCGTGGACTGTGGTACATTACTCCAGTAAAGCAATGAATTCGTCAAGGTCTGGGGCCTGCTAGAACCTGAGCGCGCGCGAAGCGCGCGCGCGATGGTTCTAGTAAATATATATACACACATATAGTACACCGTAGATCGCACAACATAGATTGCATCACATTTGCTGCACACCGTAGATTGCTCCACATCGATTGCGCACCATATATTACTAGATCCGTAGTGTTTGGGGTCCACGCTGGCTAACATTGTGCAATCTACGACGTGGTGGTGGCGGCGACCGCACACTCGCCAGACTGACGCACAGGCCCATACGACAGGCGGCGACGACGCGGCGACGGGGTGGCGACGGCGACCACGGAACCGCCAGACCGGCACCCAGTTCCAGACGACGGGCGTCGACGAGGCGGCGACGGGGCGGCGACGGGGCGGCGACGGCGACGACAGCCGCTGGACCAACGCGCAGGCCCAGACGGCAGGCGGCGACGACGCGGCGACGGGGTGGCGACGGTGACGACATAGCCGCTGGACCGACGCGCAGGCCCAGACGACAGGCGGCGAAGAGGTGGCCACGGGGCGGCGACGGCGATGACACAGCTGCTGGACCGTCGCGCAGGCTCAGTTCCCTTTGACACCGAAGTTAGAGCCTCTAAGTACAAGCGCTGTTCTGTGAGCGACGCCGTGTCGTTGTTCAGTATTGGGGGCTCCAACACAGCCCGAGAGACCCCCACGGGGGCTCCAGAGTGAAGTCAGCGGATTACCTTGAAGCATGATGGAGGATTCGATTTCGAACCACGCTCCCGAAGCCTCGGGACAGGTCGCGTGACGCCCACCCTCCCCCTCGGAAATCGTGGGGGGCAGGGGTAGGGTTCGCATGTAAGCCCCTTATTTGGGTCGTACAACACTGCGCGGCAGTTCGGCAGTACCTCTTCTGCTCCACTGTGGGCAGGTCAGGTTTTTTGACCTCGACGGTTCGGCTTATGAGCTAGTCGCTGGGCCAGCAGGGCGAACCTGGACATTCTGTTCGCCTCATCACAGGAAGTCTGCGAGCGCTTTTTTTCACACTCTGCAGCGACCACCCTGGGCGTTATACTTGGCATCGCTCGGACGTGTGCATTGTTCCTTCGGCGAGGATCATCGAGGAGCATCCTTGATCATTTTGCGAAAAAGCCACGCACGAAACCGAACAAAAGCGCAGGGAATGGACGTCCGAGCGATGCCCAGTATACCAGCGTGCACGGACTACGCGGGGTGGCGACGGCGACCACGGAACCGCCAGCCTTGCGGGGTACCGCGGAGGCTTCGGTAGTCTCTGAAGGGGCGAGAGACGGGAGGGTACCCTGAGAAGGCCTTGGTGGTGACGATGACGACGATAACGATGACTGCGATGACGACAAGGACGGCGATGACGTTGATGATGGTGGTCATGGTGATGATGGAGATGCTGCTGCTGATGATGATGATGATGATGATGATGATGATGATGGTGATAGTGATGGTGATGGTGATGATGATGATGATGATGGTGGTGATGAGGATGACGAATCAGCTGTTTATCTCGATGATGAAGATGATGTTACTGCTGATGTTGATGATGATGCTGGTGTTGCTGTTGATCATGGTGATGATGATTGTAATGATGATGATGCTGCAGCTGTTGCTGCTGATGATATTGATGATGATGCTGGTGTTGTGTTTGTTCATGAGGGTGATGCTGATTGTAATGGTGATGGTGATGATGAAGATGCTGCAGCTGCTGCTGATGATGATGGTGGTGGTGTTGTTGTTGATGGTATCGAGGGATGTTACGATGACTGTGATCACACTTTCGATGATCATGGCGAACATGCTGACTATGGTATTTGTTGTCTACTGTCTATATCTATGATGCATCTGCACCTGGGGTCAGAACATGTTCAGAGCTGTTCCTTCTCGTCGCTCTTCCTCTAGGACGGTTGCCTCCGAGAAACGGGGATGGAGTTATTAATGGCACGCGCAGCTCGGAGTTTCGGCTGCAGTCATGTGGGGCGCTTCCGAGCGCCCCTATTTCAATCTTCAATGACTTGCCTGTGATCAGACATGTTCAGAGCTGCTTCTTCTCGTTGCTTGTCTGTTTGGACAGTTGCCTCCGAGAAGTTGTGACGGAGCTATTGATGGCACGCGCATCCGCGGAGCTTCTCATCGCTGCAGTCCTGTCGGGCGCTTCCGAGCGCCCTTTTTTCAATTTTCAATGACTTGCCTGTATAAAGGGGGGGGTGCTCCTTGGGCCTGCTGCTCTCTCAGCATTTTGCCCTGCCCCTGCAAGGAAGTCTGACATCAGCCCTCCCTCGCCCCCACCCCAAACGTGTAGCGCACGTAGTACAATAGTGGGATGAGCTACACATGACATGCGTGTCGTCGCGTTACGGTGCCAAACATCGCGCATGCTGCGCCGAAGCGAAGTCGGTGAGAACGACGCCCAACATGGAATTTATTTGGAACGCGCACCGAGACTCCCTCGTGGACCTCAAACAGCGAGACAGAAGACAAACGTGGAGCTCACTGCCAATAAGAGAGACAGACACACACACACACATATATATATATATATATATATAGATCTATATATAGATATATACATACAGAGATCAATTGCAGCCTATACCTCGGTCAATTCTGGAGGGAGGACTCCGGACCTGCAGGAGAAGGCGGAGGCCTTGATCGTGTCTGGAGGGGCGAGGGAGGCGAGGGTATTTGGGTACCTTCAGAATGGCCTCGGTGGTGACGATGACGATGATAACGATGACCATGACGACAGCGACGGCGCTGCTGATGATGCTGCTGATGATGATGCTGCTGATGATGCTGATGATGATGGTGATGATGATGACGATGATGATGGTGATGACAGTGATGCTGCCGCTGATGATGATGATGCGGCTGCTGCTGATGATGACGACGTTAGGCCGCATGCGGCGTAATAGGTCGCCATTTCCGCGCAAGTGATTCGACGACAGGCGCGGGTAATAATGATGCTGATGCTGCTGCTGATGACGAATCATGGGGGATGGTGATAGAGATGATAGCGACAGTGGCGGTTGTGATGATGATGATGCTGATGATGCTGATGATGATGATGTTGCTGCGTCTGAGCTTGAGGATGATCGCGATGATGATGATGGTGGTGGTGATGGATGATGATGCTGGTGAGGCTGCGGATGAGAATACTGATGATGATGCTGATGATGATGCTGCTGATGATCATGATGATCATGATGATGATGATGATGATGATGATGCTGCTGATGATGATGCTGCTGATGATGATGATGATGATGATGATGCTGACGATGCTGCCGCTGATGATGATGATGATGATGATGTTGCTGCTGCTGCTGCTTATGATGATGATGATGATGATGATGATGATGATGATGCTGATCATGATGATGATGATGATGATGATGATGATGATGATGATGATGATGATGATGATGATGATGATCATGATGATGCTGATGAAGCTGCTGCTGATGACGATGGCTCTGATGCTGATGCTGATGTTGATGCTGATGATGATAATGCTGCTGCTGATGCTGATGCTGACGTTACTGTTGCTGATGATGATGCTGATTCGGATGCTGATGCTGATGATGATGGTCAGATGATGCTGATGAAGCTAATGCTGATGATGCTGATGAGGATGATGGTGATGCTGATGATGCTGATGATGACGATGATGATGATGATGATGATGATGATGATGATGATGATGATGATGATGACGACATGATGATGCTGATGATGATACTGATGGTGGTGATGGTGATGGTTCTGGTGATCGTGATGGTGATTATCGTGTTGATGCTATGGGGGGATGGTTCGAGGACTATGATCACAATTACAGTCATGGTGGCGAACATTATGACGATGGTATCGGTGACGAATATATTCCACAGACTTACGCCATTCCGCCGACCCCCAGAAGAGGGATGAAATCCACGGTGAGAGTTTTGGAGGCCTTTTGGAGACCGTTTGGGAGCCTCTGGGGGGCTCTTTTGGGCCTTATGGGGCCTCTTGGGGTGTTCTTGGGCGCCTGCTGTCGGTCTCGGGGGCCTCTTCGGGTGGAGGGTTCGGAATCTCAGTTTCAGTTACCCCTCTTGGGCCCCTCTTGAGCCCTGTTGAGGCGCGGTCTAGGGCTTTTTTGGGCATGCTGGAGGCCTCTGAGGCCGTCTTTGGGGCCGTGCGGGGGCTCTCTTTGCCTGGTTAGGGGCCCTCTTGGATGCCTCTGGGGCCGACTGGGGAGATCTTGGGAGCCTCTTGGGCCGTCGTTGAGCCTCGGGAAGCCGAAAGGGTGAGAACGATCATTTTTTTCAAAAGCGGATTGAGAATCAATGAGTGTTGGCTCGTGGGGCCCTCTTTGGAGGGCTCTTTGAGGCGTGTTGGGGTCGTTTTGGGCCGTCTGGAGGCTACTTGGCCGTCCTGGAGGAGCCGTCGGCGACTGGGGGCCCTCTTGGATACTCTTCGGGGGGCCCCTTGGGTCTTATGGGCTCGTTGTGGGGGCCTCTATCCTTCCGTAATGCGGTGGGGCCGGGCTCGGGGGATCCGGGCGAACCCCGCTCCCTTCAAATCGACCGGGCGGAGGGGTCAGGGGGAGGTGTAAGCATCTCACACGCTGAGGACAACCCAAGGGGTCGGGGAGGTTGCCGCCACGTGCACATTGGTGGAATGGCAGGCCTGTACACGCAGGGTAATATGATGCCCCCTGCTGTCGTGTAACAGAACAATGCACATTGAGGGCGGGACGCCCGAAGATGATCCAGGTTATGTCGCAAAGTGCACGTTGTCTTGTAATTATTGTGATGGCCGGGATGGTTGGGGGGGTTCTTTGCTTCTGGTCGGTCGTCGGTCGAGGGGGTGGGTGGCTATGATTACGGAGCAGGGGAATCTTATTTTTCGACGGGGAGGCAGGGTGTTGGACGATGGGCTCCTCTAACCCACCGACGTCCAGAAGGACGGTGGGATGTTGTCTGCGGGCGTAGTTATTCGATTCACGTAGGTCGCGACAGGGCCTTCGTCGCAGGACCTACGCTCGTCTCAAAACTTGTTCGGGATGATGCTCAGGAGAAACTTGTCGGGGGGGTGGTTGAAGGGGACAGGAGGCGGGAAGGATCTGATGGGACGAGAGTGGAGCGCCCTTGGACTAGGTTTCAGGCCATGCCGATCTGATTCGGGACGGTACCTGATTTTGACGTGCGCTTAAGGAAACAGGAAATCATGCCTCCGACGCACCACTGGTTGATTCCTGGGCCGTCTCGGGCAGGTCGAGTGCCGTTTCGATGCCATCTTGGATCGTCGTTGGGCTACCTTGGGCCACCTCGGCTGTCTTGGACTGTTCTTGCGCTCTGTTTGGGCCGCTTCGGTGTGCGAAAAAAGGAGCGGGGAAACGGGCGAGGCCCCACGTGTACATTCGGTTGGCATCTTTCAAATGACGTTTTGGAGCCGTCGTGTGGGTCTCGGAGCGAGCTGTGGGGCGTGCTGGGACCTTCTTGGGCATTCTGCCGCGCGCTCGCCAACAATGCCCCCGGGGCCCACGGCAATCGCGGCACAGCCTGCACAGGCAGCAGTTATTTCAGCTGCTGACATTTTCAGTGTTCGCCGTGCGCGCACCGGGGAATTGGCGAGAACCCACGTGTACCAACGGCGGGCATATGTTCAAATTTCAGCTGAACGATTATCGACCAGCCTTCGGCACATCCCGCCAACCGTGCATGGGCTGCGGGTCGGAAGGCGGACGGGGTCTCGTGGGAGGCGTTTCGGGGGCGTGTGGAAACAGTTTTTGAACCTGCTGGTGGCCTCCTGGTGGCCTCAGAGAATTTTTTTTGGCGCTTCGCGGGGCTCCCTGGGAGCCTTTATGGTAGGCCCACGGCGGCAAGTCCGCTCGCAGACGCGGACGTTCACCGTTGTGGGCGGGCACAAATCGGCCACGGTTGCGCGTAGGTCGCGCGCGCGGCAGTGCGACGCGACCGCGGCCTCGCTGCGCAGGCGCGGGCCATCGCGCCGTCGCGCGCCAGGGTTGCGCGTCGCGGGGGGGGGGGTCGCTGCCCCGCGGCGCGTGCGCTTCGCAGGTGATTTGCTAGCGCCGGGGTTGCGTCGCCGCGGGGGGGGGTCGCTGCCCCCGCGGCGCGTGCGCTTCGCAGGCGATTTGCATTTGGAGGAGGCGCCGCGCGCGCGCCCCGCGCGCGCGCGCGGCGGGTGCCTCCCTGGCGCGCGTTCTTTCTCTTCTTGTGTGTGTTGCGTGTGTGTGTGTGTGTGGTGCGTGTTGTGTGTGTGTGTGTGTGTGTGTGTGTGTGTGTGTGTGTGTGTGTGTGTGTGTGTGTGTGTGTGTGTGTGTGTGTGTGTGTGTGTGTGTGTGTGTGTGTGTGTGTGTGTGTGTTGCGTGTTTGTGTGTGTGTGTGCGCGCGCGCCGCGCGCGCGCTCGCGCCGCCGCCGCTCCATCGGCGGGCCGCCCTCCCTCTCGCGCAGGTTCCTCTCCCCCTCTGCCCCGCAGATTGGCCGCAGGCAGGAATTGGGCCGCGCCCCGCGCTCGGGATTTGAGCGTGGGGCGCGCCGCGCGCGCGCGCGCCGCCGCCGTCGTTCGCGGGCTCCTCCTCTCCTCCTCTCCTCGCGGGTCGCCTCGTCTCTCTCTCGCTCTCTCCTGCTTGCCTGCCCTCCGTGCTCGTCCCTCGTGGCCTGTTCGCTCCCCCGCTGCTCGCTTGTGCTCGTTGCCCCTCGTGCCCTGCTCGTGCGCCGTGGCTGCCCCTGCTCTTCGCTCGCCTGCGCGCCCTTGTGTTTGCTCGTCGCCGCGTCCTTTTTCGCGTCCGCCTTTGTCGTCGCCTTGTCGCCCTCGCGTTCGGCTGTCGCTGTTGCCTCGCGTGGGGTCGTCCTGGCTTGTGCTTGTCGGCGTGCTTGCTCGCTCGCTCGGCGTCGCGTTGCCTCGCTTTTCCCGTCGCCGTCGCCCCTGCGTGCCCCCTTTGCTTTCCCTTCCGCCGCCTGCCGCTTGGCGCCTGCCTTGCTGCTTCTGCCTTCGTGCCTGGCGGTTGCCTGCTTGCCTGCCTGCTCCCTCGTCGTGTTGCCGGTGGCTCGTCTCTCTTGGGCGCAGGCCCTCGCTGGCGCGGGCCCTGTGGGCCTCGCTCGCGTCGCCTTGGCCTTTCGGCCAGGCTGTGTGCCAGGCTCGCGGCATGGGCGCTCCTGGTCTCGGGTAAGGCGCAGGCCCCAGGGCCAAGTTTCGTGCGGGGGAGGGCGCAGGCCTTAGGATCCTTGTGTTTTGGGTCGGGCGCTGGCCCCAGGACCCGATCGTGCGTGAGGGGGAGGGCGCATCCCGATGATCCCTGTCTTGGGTAGGGCGCAGGCCCCAGGACCCGATGGTGCGAAGGGGGGAGGGCGCATCCCGTAGATCCCTGTCTTGGGTAGGGCGCAGGCCCCAGGACCCAGTGGTGCGAAAGGGGGAGGGCGCGTCCCGTTGATCCCAGTGCGTCGGGTAGGGCGCAGGCCCCAGGACCCGACTGTGCGAAAGGGGGAGGGCGCATCCCGTTGATCCCTGTCTTGGGTAGGGCGCAAGCCCCTGGGCCCCGTCTCGCTGGGCGCCGCTCTCCTCGTGGGTCGGCCCGCGGGCCTTGTCTCGGGCAGGGCGCTGGCTTCTGGCTCCTCGTCCTGTGTGGGGGAGGGCGCTGGCCCCTGGTACCGTGTCTTGGGTAGGGCGCAGGCCCCAGGGCCCAATCGTGCGAAAGGGGGAGGGCGCATCCCGTAGATCCCTGTCTTGGGTAGGGCGCAGGCCCCAGGAACCATTTGTGCAAAGGGGGAGGGCGCATCCCGTTGATCCCTGTGTCGGGTAGGGCGCAGGCCCCAAGACCCCGTCTGGCTGGGCTCTGGCTTCTTCTTGGGAGAGCTCCCGGGCCTTCTCTTGGGTTGGGCGCAGGCCCCTGGTCTTCCCCCTCTCGTGAGGGGCGCAGGCCTGGTCGCCACCTCTTGGGGTCCCGCGCAGTCTCCGTCCTGTGCGCGCTCGCGCCGGCAGCTCGCCGAGTTCGGGCGCCCAAGCTGTCTCGCGCCGCGCGGCGCCGCTCTTCGCGATGGGCGACCTCGGCAGTTTTCTTGGCGCCTTGGACGGCGCGTCGGCGCACGAGGCAGGTTGGCTCGAAGCCGCGGTGACCGCGCTCAAGGGCCAAGGTGTGGCGACGATCGCCCATTTAGAGGGCGCGGCATTCGAGGACTTCTCTTTTGCCGACAAGGAGCTCGACGCCGCGCAGAAGCGCCTCGTGCGCGCGGGGATCGCCGCGGCGAGCGCGCCGGCGCCGGTGGCTGGGGGCTCGGCGGCGGCCGCCCGCCCAGCGCCCTCGGCGGCGGAGAACGCGGCCGCCCTCTTGGCCGCGCTCAAGACGGGCACCAGCGAGGCGCAAGCGATCTCGACGCGATCTCGGGCTCGCGTGGCCCCGCGCGGCGCGTTCGCAGGAAAAGCCGGCCCGCGCACTCTTGGGCCCTCTCCTCGGCAAGGCGTCGCTGGCCAACCTCCCGCGAGAGTTCTGGCCCAGGCGCGCTCGCGCACGCGCGCGCGCTGGTTCTCGCGTCTGGTCCCGTGCGCCGGTAGCTCCGACATGCTTGACGCGTTGAACGCGGAAGTCTTGAAGCGGCAGAAGATGGAATCCAGCGAGGAAGCGCGCGTCTTCCTGTACTCGGACATCCGCAAGTGGGTGCCCGAGTGGGCCCGCTCGGGCCCTCGCGATTTCGAAGAGGAGGCTGACGGATCGTCCGGCGCCAGCAAGGACATTCGTGACCTCGCCAAGGCTCGTGCCGCGCGCGCGTTGCCTGGCCCGCGCGCGGGCGCTCGCCCCGCAGGAAGTGGCGGCGGTGGAGAAAGGGCCCGAGGAGAAGGCCTACTTACCCCTCTGCCAGTGGCAACTGGCTTGGAACCGGCGCCACCTGCCCGTCGCGCGCCCCCCCCGCGCGCCTGCCTGTTTCGCGCCGCGCGCGGCAGGTACATGGTCGCGCTGGTCGCCACGGGCCAGCTCACGTGGGCTGAGGTGCAGGCGCATCGCGACAACTGCTTGAAGGTGGCGGTTCAGGCTGCACGCGCGCGATTTCTCGTCGCTCTCTGTTCGCCGCGCGTTGCCGCGCAGGCGGCGGCCTCGAAGCGCCGCGTGCACCTCGGTATCGTGTGCGACGAGGAGGCGCGGAAGGCGCGCCCCTGCGTTCGTGCTTGCGCGGCGCTCTGCGTCTGTGCCGGCGCGTGGCAGCTATGGGCCGAGCAGCTACGCTCGGGGGGCCCAGATTTCAAGCTGGGGAAGACGATCCTGCGGGTCGACCCGCGCGCCCTACAGCTGGCGCGGGATGCTTGCGACAAAGAAGACGGCGCCGCCCACGCGACGGCGAGCGTCGCGCCGCGCGGATTCGCTTCTGCCACTTTTCTCCGCCGTTTCCGCGCGTGCAGGCACCGGCGGCCCGCGCTCCCGAGAAGGCGCGCGGGGCGGGCGGCGCCAGCCAGCCGTGGCGCGCCGCGCAGAGCTGGAGCAGCGGCTCCTGGGGCAGCGATTGGCCGAAGGGCCAGAAGCGCGAGCGCTCGTGGGGCAGCGATTGGAAGAAAAAGGACACGAGGAAGGCACGGACGCCGCCGCGCCCGGCGCAGCGCTGAGCGCCGCCCTGGCAGGGCGCGCGCGAGCCCCCGTAGGGGTGGGGCCCCTTCAGCCGTCAGAACGGCTCGCGCGCAAAAGCCTGCCTCCGCCCGCGCCGGGTCGGGGCCGTGACCCGGGCGCGCCCGATAGTTCTACGCTTTGTCGCTAAAAATGGCCCCGTGCGCCGTGCGCAGGACCCCCACTCGTGTGCTGGGACATGCCGCGTGCGCTGTTGCCGCGGAGGCCGCTTCGCTTTCCGCGCCGCGCTGCGAGTGCCCGGCTTGGCCGCGGCCAGCCTGGGCGGGGCGTGCGGGGGAGTTCCGCGGGGCAGCGTGCGTTCCGAGGGCGCTTTTCGCTACGCTTTGGCGCCTTGTCCACGTCCGCGGTTTGCAATCTTGTGCAATGCCTGCCGTGCCGGTGCCGCCCCCGCCGCCCGCATCTGGCGCGCGAAAGCGGGCGGCGCCTGGGGCTGCATGCGTCGTCGCCAAATCTCGCAAGGCGCGCTTTCCCGGCTCTCGGTCGCGCGCGAGCCAGCGGCGCGCGTCAGGTGATGCCGGCGCCGCCAGCGCCACCAGGGCCGCAATTCAGGAGCGATTGGTCTCGGCGTTGCAGCGACAGCGCGTGGCGCGACATCTGCGTCGCGGCCGGCGGCTGTAGCGGCGGCGACGCGGAGAAACTTACCTTTCTGGCAAGGGCGCTGGACGGCGACCCCGCGCTCTGGGGCAAGTGGCGGCCCGCCGCGGCCTCGGCTTTGCCGCCCGCGGCCGCTGAGGCAGTGCGGTGGGCCGCGCAGACCGCCCCCGCCGACGCGGTGGCTTTCCGCGAGGGCGAACTCGCGGCGCTTCGCGAAAGGGATCGGGCTCTCCGGGCCTGTGGCGCCGTGGAAGAATGGTTCCGGGGGGTGGGCCCCGCCATGCGGCGCGTCGCGCAGCACGTGAACGGGCCTCTCTGCGCAGAGATCGCGGAGCGCATTGCCTTCTGCGACCCAGGCTGCGTGGAATTCTTCAGGACGGGGGCGCCCCTCGTCGGCGAGCTCCCGCGGTCGGGCCACGGCAGCCCAGAGGTGTTCCTTCCCCGTCTGGGCATCGCGAAGCTGCTCGGCAACGCCGAGTCGACAAATCGCAACATTTCCCGTGGCCTCCGCGACGGCGCGCGCGCACGGCGACGCCATCCTCCGCAAGACACGGGACGGGGCCGAGCTGGGGCGCATCAGTTGCCCGGTGCCGCTCCGCGACGTGTGCCTGGACGGGGCCGTCATCGCTCCGAGGTTTGCGGTTGAGCAGCTCCGTGAAGACGGGTCCTCGAAACTCCGGTTGGTCGACGACATGACCAAGGCTAGGATTAACGAGGCGACGCGGCCTCAGGAGCGGCTTCACCACGATGCCGTGGACGCGCTTTTCGAAGCAGCTCGCATCTTCCAGGAAGTTGCGGGGCGGGCACCCGCCCTCTGGAAGGCAGACATCGACGCTGCCTTTCGTCGCGTGCCCATTCGCGCTGAGCACCGCCGGTTCGCTTGGATCGTGTTCAGCGCCGCCGGGCAGGTCTGGGCGGCGCAGCACGCGGCAGCGCCCTTCGGGGCCACGTCGTCGGTGCACAGCTGGGCGCGAGTGGGTGCCTTCATCGCGGAGGCGGCGCGCGTGCTCTTGCGGATCGCCGCGCTGCGATACGTGGATGATTATTTTGGGCCGGATCACCCCGAAGTGGTGGAGCACGCAGCAGCGCAGCTGGCGGAGCTAATTCAGCTGATGCTCGGCCCAGGCGCGGTGGCGCCGGACAAGATCGCCTGGGGGTCCCCGCTGGTCATCCTCGGCCTCGAAATCAAGGCGGGGCGGCCTTGGCGCGACGCGCCGGCCGGCCGGCTGCGCGCATCGCCAGGTGCTGCCGCGCGCGTTCTGCGCGCGTCCCGCACCCGCGAAGACCGCCAAGTGGCAGCGTGTCATCGGCGAGGCGCTCGCGACGCGCGCCCTCGCGCCAGGCGGCTCGCGCGTCCCCCCTAATGTGTCGGGGCCTTGCGTTCGCTGTGCAGGCGCATCGTCCAAGCTGGCCGGGGGCTTGGCCTGGGCAGCGTCGCATCTCTTCCGCCGCCTGGGGCGCGCCCTCCTCAGGCGCGGCGCTGCCCCCGCGCGCCCGGGGGGGCGGGGCGCCGCGCTTCGTGCTCGCAGGCCGTTGTGCGCGCAATCGCATCGCGGGGCATCGAAGGCCCATGAGCCGTTGATGCTTGCCCTGCAGTGGTGGCGCGAGGTCTTGGCCATGGACTTGTGCCAAGCGCGGCCGTGGCCATGGAGCCAAGCGCGGCCGTCGCGCAACTCTCTTCGCGGACGCGTCGGGCCAACCACCGTGCGTGGCCGCGGTGCTCGTCACCGCCACGGGCATCCGTTTCACTTCCATGGTCGCCCCGGATTCCTTGATGGCGTCGTTCCAGCGTCGCCGGGACAACCAGATTCAGGGGCTGGAGCTCCTGTCTATCGCGATGGGCATGTGCACCTGTGCAGGCACTGCTTTCGCGTGCGACTGCCCGCGCCGGCGGGCAGGTCCGGCCCCTCGTCTTCGCTGCGCTCAGGGGAAGTGCAAGGTTGCGACTTGCATATTTACAGCGACAATGCCGGCGCGGAGTCTTGCCTGCGGAAGGGCGCCGCGAAATCCTTCGACCACTCGTGCATCGTCCACTCCATGTGGAGGCGCGCGGTGGAGCTCGACGTTGACCTCGCGGTTTTCCGCGTGCCCACGGCTGAGAATCTGGCCGATTTGCCTTCTCGGCGCGCCCGTGCGCGCCGCGCGGTGCTGCGGGCTGGCCGCGGGCGCAGCGTGTCGCAGGGGGGGCGACGAACTCCTGCTACGCATCGGCGCGGTGCGCACGCGCCCGTGGCTCGACGAAGTATTCTGGCACGCGGATGCCTGGGGCGCTCTCTCTGTGGCCCGCCTCTTCGGCTAAACCGCGCGCCATGTCGCGCCCGGGTGCCATCTTGTGCGTCGGGGCGTCGCGATGCTTAAGTTTGGGCGCGGCAAAGCGTTCGGCGCGCCGCCGCGCTTGTCATCCTAGGGTCTCGCGTTTTGTCGCAAGCGGAGTGCACGCGGCCAGTGCCTCAGGCGCGTCGCTCGCATTGTCAGGCGTGTCGCGCGGCATCATGTCGTTATTCCTTGAATTGTGTTCCTTGCGCCCGACAGCGCCCAGGACGGCCGTCGCCTGGGCTGTTGATTTCCTTGCTGAGAACGGCTTCGCACGAGCCTGCGAGCTCGCCAGTGCAGACGCCGCAGACCTGGAAGGTTGGCCGGTCACCGCGCAGGCCAATGTCGAAGTCCTGCACGAATTATTCAGAGCCGCGAAGATTGCTGCGCGCCGAGGCTCGGCTGCGCGAGGGTTTTTGGCGCGCGCGCCCCCCCCCCCGCCGCGCGTGCGCCTCGCAGGCGCGCCCGTCGCCGTGGGCTCGGCAGTTGGAGGGCGCGCGCCCGCCCGCAGCCGGTCGCCGGCGAGACGCGCGGCGCCGAGCGCCCCGGGGTCACCCCCTGGGCCGCCACAGGCGCGCGTCATCGGCCCCGCGCGCTTGCGCATGCCCGCGCGCCGTGGCTCGCGAGGCGCCCGCCCCGAGCGTCCTCGACCAGCTGGGCGCGCCGGTCGCGCTGCCAATAACGCGCGGGCCCCGGGCGGCGCTCGCCGAGGCCGCTGCTCGCCTCCGCAGTCCGGCGGACGCGGCCCGCTGGCGGGAGGAGGAACGCGTTCGCGCTATGCTGCAACCATGCGCACGGTCGCTCCCAAGCGTGAGAAGCGGCCTCAAATGCTGGGAGGCCTACTGCATCAGAATGTTGAAATACCCGTGCATGCAGCTCCCGCCAGCCTGCGCGGACCTGGTCGCCTGGAGCGCCCTCTTTCGCTGCGGGGAGACGTACGCAAATTACTGCAGCTACGTTAAGATCGGCTGCCTCCTGACTGGGGTCTGCGTCGCCGTGTTCGACCGCCCCGAGGTCAGGCGTGCGCGCGCCGCCGTCCGGGCGCGGGCCGATTGGACTCCGCGCCCGCGCTTGTTCATCCGTAAGAGCGCGGTCGCCGCGCTGGTCGAGTTGGGCGCGCGCCGCCCCGAGTGGCTCCGCGCGTCGATGCTTTTCCTTTTCGCCTACACGTTCTTGTTGCGTGTTCCCAGCGAGGCGTTGCCGGCCGTGCGCGTGGCCGACGCCGGCGACGCGCCGCCCTTTCAAGCGGCGCTAGTGCTGGGCAAATCGGAGCTCACGCTGCTGCTGCGGCGGCGGAAGAACCGGCCGCAGGGCAGTCGCCTGTCGCGGAAGTGCTGGTGCTCATCGTGCCGCGCCACGTGCCCCGTGCACACCCTGGGCCCCTGGGTGGCGCGTTGCGGGCTGGGCCGCGGGCTCTTCGGAGGCATCTCGGCGGCTGCTGCGCTGCGGACCCTGCGCGAGATGCTCGCTGCCCTCGGTGTCCAGGGGGCGAGCCTGTTTCGGTTGCATGACCTCCGCAGGGGCCACGCCAAGGACCTGCAGGAGGCTGGCGCGACGCTGGCCGAGATTCTCGCGGCCGGGGAGTGGCGGTCCTGCGCTTTCATGGCGTATCTCGACCGTGACGATCTGGAAAGGGACGCGGTCGTGGAGGCGGGGCCGCGCGCCCTCCGCCCGCGCCGCGGCGCGCTGCTCGCGCCAGGCGCACATGCTGGAGTCGGATTCGGACGAGGGTGCCTGCTAGGCGCCGGCGGCCAGCGCCGCCACGTTTCGCTTCTGTGCGTGGGCGGGTGCGCGCGACGGCGCCCGTGCTCTGCCCCCGCGCGTTCGGCAGCGGGTGGGCGCGCGTTGCCGGCCCGTGTCGCCTGCGTGCCGTGTGGCATTGGGTCTGCACGCAGGCGTGGCGCGAGGCCGCCCAAGCGGCGGTGCGTCGGGCCTGGGCCCGTCGCAGCCGCCCGCGGGGGGCAGCCTCGCGCCGCGCCGCTCCCACCGACGGCGGCAGCAGGCGGGGTCGAGGCCCTGCGCGCGCGGCTCGATTTGTGGTAGGCCCACGGCGGCAAGTCCGCTCGCAGACGCGGACGTTCACCGTTGTGGGCGGGCACAAATCGGCCACGGTTGCGCGTAGGTCGCGCGCGCGGCAGTGCGACGCGACCGCGGCCTCGCTGCGCAGGCGCGGGCCATCGCGCCGTCGCGCGCCAGGGTTGCGCGTCGCGGGGGGGGGGTCGCTGCCCCGCGGCGCGTGCGCTTCGCAGGTGATTTGCTAGCGCCGGGGTTGCGTCGCCGCGGGGGGGGGTCGCTGCCCCCGCGGCGCGTGCGCTTCGCAGGCGATTTGCATTTGGAGGAGGCGCCGCGCGCGCGCCCCGCGCGCGCGCGCGGCGGGTGCCTCCCTGGCGCGCGTTCTTTCTCCCACCCTCCGCCCTGTCTGCTGCGCGCAGGCGTGGCGCGAGGCCGCCCAAGCGGCGGTGCGTCGGGCCTGGGCCCGTCGCAGCCGCCCGCGGGGGGCAGCCTCGCGCCGCGCCGCTCCCACCGACGGCGGCAGCAGGCGGGGTCGAGGCCCTGCACGCGCGGCTCGATTTGTGGGGGCTTCTGGGGACAATCGGGTGGCGGTGCGGGCCGTGCGGGTCTCCTGGGCCGTCGTGGGTTTTTTTTTGAACGGTCTTGGGGCTCGTTTGGGTCGTCGGAAAGCCTCTTCGAGGCCTCTTGGGACGTCGCGGGGCGACCAAGGAGGCTCCTTTGGCAGTCTTGGATGTTGTGATCGCAGGAGACGCGAATGTACTAAAAATGCAGCTCTTCCCTTGGAGATGGGGGAGATGTTTGCTCTTTGAGGCCGTCTTGGGCCGCCTCTTGGGGCTTCTTGGGGCGTCGTGGGGGCCTCTTGGGCCGTCTGGAGGCCAGCGTGGGCGTTTTCGATCGATCTTTCGGCTGCTCGTGGCCCTCTTCCTGTTGGTGCCCTCTTGGCCTGTTTTGAGGCCCTCTGCCCCCCCCCGTTTGGGTTGTCTGAGAGCCTTCAGCGGGGCCTCTGGGGCCGTTTTTAGGCGACCCATGGAGCTTCGTGGGCTGCGTTGGATGTTGTGATCGCAGGAGGCGCGAATCTTTGAGGGCTTCTTGGGGCGTCTTGGTGGCCCCATGGGCCGTCTAGAGGCCAGCATGTGCGTTTTGAAAGAGCGCGTTCGGTGGTCGCTTGGAGGGGGGGGTCTGGAAACGCCCCCCCCCTCCCTGGATGGAAGGGGGGGGGTTCGACCACCCCCCCGTCCCGTGACGGACGGGGGGGGGTTCGAACCTCCTCCCCCCCCTTCCCCTACTTTTCCTCTCTCTCTCTCTCTCTCCCCTCGGGCCGGCCCCGGCGTCGGGGAGCGTCGATGAAGGCGACGACTTCCTTTTTCTGGGCCGGCGCCAGCGCCTGCGGCGGCTGGCGGCGGCGGCGGGGAGCGTCGACGAGGACGCCGGCGACGAAGATGACGACGACGACAACGCTCCGCCACCGTGCGATTGTTTTTGGTCAGAGTCCAAATGGATGCGTTTCGGGGTCTCGCAGGAGGGCTCTCGGGGGCCTCTGAAGGGCATGTGTGAAGTCTCCTGGGCGCACCTTGGGCGTCTCTTGGGGCCTCTCTGAGGTGGTTGTGGTGGTGGGCTGTGGTGGTGGTGGTTGTGGTGGTGGTGGTGGTGTCGTGGTGGTGGTGGTGGTGGTGTGGTGGTTGGTACTTGTGGTGGTGGTGACTATTGTGGTGGTTGTGGTAGCGTGCTTTGGTGGTGGTGGTGGTGGTGGCGGCGGTGGTGGTTGTGGTGCGGTGGTTTCTGGTGGTGGAGGTGGTAGTTGTGGTGGTGGGTTGTGGTGGTGGTAGCGGCGGTGGTTATGAGGTGGTTTGTCGTGGTGGTTGTGGTGGAGGTAGTGGTTGTGGTAGTGGTGGTGGGTGGTTGTGATGGTGCTGCTGCTGCAAGTGGTGGTGCTCGTGGTGCCAGTGGTGGTGGTGGTGAATTGTTGTGGTGGTGGTGCGTGGTGGGTGGTGGTGGTGGTGGTGGTGGTGGTGGTGGTGGTGGGGTGGTGGTGTGGTGGTTTGTGGCGTGGTGGTGGTGGTGGTGGTGGGTGGTGGTGGTGGTGGGTTGGTGGTGGTGGTGGTGGTTGTGGTGGTGTTCGTGTGGTGGTTTGTTGTGGTGATGGTGGTTGTGATGGTGATTGTTGGTTGTGGTGGTGGAGGTGGTTTGTGGTGGTGGAGGTGGTTTGTGGTGGTGGAGGTGGTGGTGGTGGTGGTGGGTTGTGGAGGTGGTGGTGGTGGTGGTGGTGTGGTGGCTTGTGGTGGTGGTGGTGAAGGGGGTGGGTTGTGGTGCTGGTAGTGGTGGTTGTGGTTGTGGCGGTGGTGGTGGTGGTGCGGTAGACTGTGGTGGTAGTGGTGGTGGCTTGGTGGTGGTGCTTTGTTTTGTTGATGGTGGTGGTGGCTGTGGTGGTCGTGGTGGAAGTGTGGTGGTTTGGTGGTAGTGGTGGGTTGAGGTGATGGTGGTGGTTGTCGTGGTGGTGGCGGTGGTGGTGGTGGTGGTGGTGTGGTGGAAGGTGGTGGTGTTGGTGGTGGGCTGTGGTGTTGGTGGTGGTGGTAGTGCTGGTGGTGGTGGTGCTGGTTGTGGTGGTGGTTGGTGGGTGGTGGGTGGTGGTGGTGGTGGTTGTGGTGGTGGTGGTTGGTGGGGTGGTGGTTCGTGGTGGTGGTGGTGTTGGTGGTGGTGGGTTGTGGTGATGGTGGTGGTGGCGGTGGTGGTGGTGATGGTTGTGGTGGTGGTGTCGTTGTTTGTGGTGGTTCCCCCTGGGCTCTCTCTGGTCATCGTCGCTGCGTTTCCGCCGTCGGTGCTGCTGGCAGCCGCCAGCGCCGGCGCCAGCGCTGGCGCGGGGGGGAGGTTGGACCCCCCCCCCTCCCCCTGGGCTCTCTCTGGTCATCGTCGCTGCGTCTCCGCCGTCGGCGCTACTGGCCGCCGCTGAGGGGTTCGGGAGGGGGGGTTTAGGTGGGAGGGGAGCCCCCCTGGTTTTGATCGACGGCGCCGAGTGTTGGGGGGGGTGGTCCACCCCCCCCTTCGAAACGCGCCGCCGAAGGTTCCCAAGGCAAGCGCCCGTGAAACGCGCTCTCTCTCTCTCTCTCTGCGTTTTCGGTCGATCTTTAGGCGGCTCGTGGCCCTCTTGGACCGTCCAGAGGGCCTAGTGGTGCCCTCTTGTCTTGTTTTGCGGCCCTCTGCCCCCCCCGTTTGGGTCGTCTGAAAGCTCTCTGGGGGCCTCTTGGGCCGTCTCGGGGCGACCCAGGAGGCTTCTTTGGCTGTCTTGAATGCTGTGATCGCAGGAGACGCGAATGTGCTACGAAAGCAGGTCTTCCCTGGGAGATGGGGCGGTTCTTGCTCTTTGAGGCCGTCTTGAGACGCCTCTTGGGGCTTCTTGGGGCGTCGCGGGGGCTTCTTGGGCCGTCTGGAGGCCAGCGTGGGCGTTTTCGATCGATCTTTCGGCTGCTCGAGACCCTCTTGGACCATCCAGAGGGCCTGTTGGTGCCCTCTTGGCCTGTTCTCGGGCCCTCTGTCACCCCGTTCGGGTCGCTTGAGGGCCCTTTGGGGGGCCTCCTGGGCTATTTTTGGGGCCACTCAAGTGGCTTCTTTGGCTGTGTTGGATGTTGTGATCGCGGAAGAGGCGAATGTGCTAAAGATGCTATTTCGGCGGCTCGTGGTGTTCTTGGACCGTCCCCCTGTTTGGGTCGTCTGAGAGCCCGCTGGGGGGCCTACGGCCGTCTTGGGGCGACCCAGGGAGTTTCGTGGGCTGTGTTGGATGTTGTGATCGCAGGAGGCGCGAATGTGCTAGCGATCCCTCTGAGGCCGTCTTGGGACGCCTCTTGGGGCTTATTGGGGCGTCTTGGGGGCCTCTTGGGCCGTCTGGAGGCCCACGTAGGTGTTTTCGATCGATCTTTCGGTGGCTCTTGGCCCTCTTGGACCGTCCAGAGGGCCTGTTGGTGCCCTCTTGGCCAGTTTTGGTGCCCTCCGTCCCCCTGTGGCGCGTTCGGCCGGTCTCTGGGGGACCCCCCCCCAAATCGATCGGACTGGGTTCCCGGGGGAGGGGTTTGGGGAGGGGGAAATATTCCAAACGCCGATGAACCCTAAGGGGTCGGCGGATTTCCCAGGGGAATTTGTAGTTTTTCGCTTCTTGGGGCCCTTGTGGGGGTTCTCTTAGAGCTATCTTGGGGCGTCTTGGAGGCTTCTTGGGCCGTCTTGAGGCCATATTGGGTGTTTTTGATGCCTCCTCGGTGTGTTCGAACCCAGCTTGAGCATCTTGGAGGCTACGGAGTGTAGATTTCGAGGCTCCGGAGGCCGCTGGAGGCCCCTGGGGTGCGTTGGCGTGCTCGGTCCCCCACCCTCAAACCGCAGTTCGGACTCCAGGGGAGGTGGAAATGGGGATGTGGGGACAGCAAGTTATCTCACACGCCTTCTCACTCCCAGCAAGCGGGGGGCGGCGGATAAGACGATTGTATAGGTGACGAATACATGAGATACATCTTTACCTGGGATAAGAACATGTTCAGAGCTGTTTCCTCTCGTCGCTCGTCAGTTTGGACAGCTGCCTCCGAGTGGGGACGGAGTTATTGATGTCACGCGCAGCCGCGGAGCTTCTCATCGCTGCTGTCATTTGGGGCGCCTCGGAGCGCCCTTGTTTCAATTTTCAATGGCTTACCTGTGTGCAGGGGGGGTTCGCTCTCTGGGCCTGCTGCTCTCTCAGCATCTTGCCCTGCCCCTGCAAGGAAGCCTGACATCAGCCCTCCTTCGCCCCCAACCCAAAGATGTAGCGCACGGAACACAACAGTGGAACGAGCTGCAAATGACCTACGTGTCGTCGCGTTGCGGTGCCATACATCGCGC
>CAUYUJ010002070.1:0-30000 GCA_963575745.1 Prorocentrum cordatum | reverse complement strand
GACGACGACGACGACGACGACGACGACGACGACGACGACGACGACGACGACGACGACGACGACGACGACGACGACGACGACGACGACGACGACGACGACGACGACGACGACGACGACGACGACGACGAGAGGGGGGTTCGAATCCCCCTTGCCCCGACTTTCACCAGGGGGGGCATTCGAGCCCTACCTTTTTCGGGAGGGCGGGGCAGGGGGGTGGGATTCTCGCCAGGGAGGGGTGGTCCTGGTTCCGGAGAGGAGGGAGGAAGATTGTACAGGCTTGCGCCACATCCGCCGACCCCTCCGTGTGGAGTGGATGCCTGCCACTTCCAGTTCCCCGGGGCTGGCGGATTGAGTGGGAGAGTGGGGGCAGCCGTTGGGCCTGCGGCGTTTCTCTGGGCCTCTCTGGAGGTCCTATCGGTCGTCTCTTGCAGGTTGAACGTGGTCGTTTTGGACTCTGCGGCTGGATCCGAAGGCGTCACCTGCACGGTCTGCAGCATTGTGATGGGTCAGGGCTTGACCTAAACGCTGTTTTGGCTGTGTCTTGTTTTTCGTTTTGGGAGTGAGGTACAGAAAAACAGGTAGAGCAAAATGAATATCAAAACGAAAACAAAACGAAAAACAACGATTAGGTGCAGCCCTGTGATGGGTGGTGCTCGTCTGTCCTGGAACCGCTGTGGGGATGCATTCGGCACACTGGGCGGTATCGAGTCTTCGACCGTTCTCCTGACAAAAATTGCTTTCGCGGTCAGGAGAGGCTGACCGTCGTCCGGGAGTAATCCATGAGGTGTTGTGAGCTATCTCGGGCGGAGCTTGAAGAAGTGAGCACCACAACACGAGTCGCGGACTGAAGGGGAATCTGGTGTCTTGGGTTTGGAGGTGGCTTGCAGACGTTGTGTGTTGTTTCTAAAGACGGTCGCGGCAGACGAACGCCTGAGCCAGGGGCCTCCCAGGGGCCCCTCAGAAGCCTCCCAGTGGTCGCTGCCACTTGGCGCAGCAGCGCCGCGTCTGCTCGCCGACCTGCACTGTCCACCTGCGCCGTCGATGCGCGGCGACCGCACACCCGGTCGAGGAGCGCCTCAGGGCCTCCGAGGAGCCTCGCAGGAGTCTCCTCAGGGGCCTCCTGCGCAGAGACACTGCGCGGGACTGTTCGCTCACACTGCCCACCTGCGCTGCCAGATCGTGGTGGTCAGGCCCCGCTCCGCCTAAGGGCTTCGCTCCGCTGAGTAATTCCATATCCCAGAATTCGCGCAGATTCGGTCGCCGCGGGCGTCCTTCGTCGCCATAGCCTGGCTTCGTTCGAGAATTCGGCCAGCTTGGTGTCTTGGAGGGGTGGGGGCTAAGTTTCTGAAGGGGGGCTTCGGACGAAGGCGGAGACCGAACATCTTTTTTTCCTTTCTCTGGGGCGCGTGTAGACACCGCCCGAAGATGACCAGTCCCCACGCCGCCCGCCCAAGCTGGGTGAGTTTCGATCATCGATCAGCTTTCGACCCCACAGCGCTCTCGGTTTGCCCCTCCCCTGTTCGAGAGTGGCCCAGGTTCTGGCACTGGGGGCGCGACCGGGCCGGGCACGCCCCGTTCCTGAGGACAGCACCACCCACTCCTCCTCTCCCTCTTGCTCTTCCTCCTTCTCCTCCTCCTCTTCCTCCTCCTCCTCCTTCTCCTCCTCCTCCTCCTCCTCCTCCTCCTCCTCCCCCACCCCCGGCCAGGACCCCCACTCCCGACCTGGTGATCCAGGGGGTCCTGGCTGGGGGTTGGGGTGGTTTAATTGGGGTTCTCGGGGGCCACAAAGCCCCACCCTGACCCCCAGCCAGGACCCCTTGGATCACCAGGTCGGGAGTGGGGGTCCTGGCCGGGGATGGGGGTGGGTTGTGCTGTCCTCCGTTCCCATACCGTGGCGCACCCGCGCATCAAAGCGAACTGTTGCGGCTCCCCCCTGCCGCTCTTGGAGCCTTATTGGGCATCGCGCCTTTGGTGAGCGATGTCCTCGCTCTGCGGCGGAGCTGTGATGCGTGGGCGCCCATGTCTGCAGTATGTGTCCAGGCGTCGCAGCTCCACCGCTGCGAGTCAACAGAGCCTTTCTCCTTTCTCTGCTTGTCCTCCGCCCCCCTCCTGCACTATGTCTCTTAGCTTCCCTTTATTTGAATTTTTGTTCGTCCTCATGCTTTCTGCTTTCTGGCCTGTGCTTCTCCCTTTTCTACTCTTATTCCTCCGCCTTTCTTGCTTCTTGCAGAGGACAGCTGTGTCTGACAGTCCAGCCCGTTGGTTGGTCGCAACAGTGCGGAGACAAACCCTGAGCAGATCGCGTATCCCTTGCTGCCGACTGGTTGAGGTGCGATGGCCGTGTTCTGACATTCCGCAGTGGGTCCGCCAGTTCGACGCTTCCTCCCTTCTTCTTCAACAGAAATGCAGCAGCTGCGAAAGGAGTACCAGCAGGAACAGCAGCTGCGAAAGAAGCAGCAGAGAAACAGCTACGACAACGGCAGCAGCTTCAGGTACAGCAGCAGCAGGCAGTTGGCAGCAGAGACACTGACTGGCGTTTGTGCAAGCTCAAGCCATGCTTGAGCCCCCTCACCGCCTATCCCGGCCCGTGAGACACGGGGACGCTCCATGGAGCCCCGTGGTCCATTTGCTGTGGCGGCGGTGCTTACGGTTTGGGTTGCCCTCAGCGCGGGCCTGATCATTTTCAACGCCGAGCTGCTGAGCCATTTCCGGCATCCCATCCTGTTGACCTGCTGGCACCAGTTTGTCAGCGTTGTGCTCATTCTGAGCGTACGTGTGGCGTTCCCTTCAGTGGTGTACACGGGTGACAGAGAGAAGCATTTGCGTCCGCTGACGTTCCTCTCGGCCATATGGCTGGGCCTGCCCGTGGCGGTTTGCCAGAGCATCAGCCTGGTATGTGGGAACACAGCCATCATGTATCTGAGCCTCGCATTCTGCCAGATGATCAAGGCTTTCACCCCTGGTGCTGTGTACCTCTGTGGCTGTGCGCTCGGCACGCAGCAGTGGTCGATGCCGATCGTGAAATGCCTCTGCGTCATCACCTTTGGTCTGATAGTCACGAGTATTGGCGAGCTGAACTTTCATCTGTTCGGCTTCGTGATGCAAGTAACGGCCCTGCTGAGTGAGGGTCTGCGCATCACCTTCCTGGAGCTGCGTCTGAAGTCGCAGGGGTACAGGCTGAACGCGCTGTCCTCAGTGATGGTCTTCGCACCCATGGTTTGCATAGTTCTGCTTGGTACTGCCCTACTCTTCGACAGATCTGCGTTTGATGCACAGCAGATCGGCGAGATCGGCGTGTGGATCTTCGGTGCCAACGCTTTTTTGGCCTTCCTTCTCAACGTCGTAATCTATCTCGCTATACAGTGTGCCAGCGGGCTCGTCTTCTCCCTGACGGGCATCCTCAAGGACTTCTTGATCGTTGCCGGCCGCTTAGTAGCGGCCCTGCGAAGCGAGTCATCCTCCGATTCCCTCGGTTCTCTCCCCTTCCCCTTCCTGAGCACCGCACCGGCCTGTGCCATCGTCGCGCGCGCGTACCGTTCTCCTCCCCCTCAGAGCTGGCAGCATTGGCAGAAAGCAGAGCTTGTTGAATCTCAGAGACGCTGCCGATGAGAAACCCAGTAAAGCGAATTCTTCACCCATGTTGAATTTTAGTAAAGCGATTTCTTCACGCCTCGCGTATTCCTGCCAGCCTCTAGTTCGCTCTGACGGTGCTGTTTGCCTGACTCACACCGAGCGATCGACCTCTGCGTGTTTATGGTCGCGCCGCCGCGCCATTTTGGCTGCGCTTACTTGCTGGTCGCCACCGGGATTTCCAACGCCACCGGGTTTGGGAGTATCGGTTCCGGCTCTCCTTCTGAGTGGCTGCGCGCTCGCTCGCTTCGCTTGCCTTTGTTTTCCTGCTGCCTAGTCGCGGTCCGACTAGTGTTCGGACGGCTTTCGACCCGCCTCGCGAGCCTGTTGACCAAAAGTGATTCCTGTCAGCCCATTCAGAAGCGCTGCCGATGAGAAACGGGCGGGAGGGATCCTGAAGCGATGTCCCTGCGGACTGCCTTCTTAAGGGAAGCGTAGATTAGCGTGCAGTGGAACATCTCATCTGCCCAGAGAGGCACGAGGAGTAGCAGGAGGAGGAGGAGGAGGAGGAGGAGGACGAGGACGAGGAGGAAGACGAGGACGAGGAGGAGGAGGAGTAGGAGGAGGAGGAGGAGGAGGAGAAGCATGAGGACGAGCACGGGGACGATGAGGAGGAGGAGGAGGAGGAGGAGGAGGAGGAGGAGGAGGCAGAGGACGACGAGGACGTGGAGGAGGTCGAAGAGGACAATGAGGAAGAGGAGGGTTATATTGAAGACAACGAGAGCGACGAGGAGGAGGAGGAAGACAAGGGGGTGACGGAGGAGGAACATGATGATGGTGATGATGCTGCTGATGCTGATGCAAATGATGATAATGGTGATGATGATGCTGCTGATGCTGCTGCTGCTGATGCTCATGCTGATGCTGGTGCAGTTGCTGATGATCATGCTGCTGATGATGCTGCTGCTGATGCTGATGTTTCTGCTGCTGCTGAAGATAAGACTGCTGATGCTGCTGATGATGATGCTGATGATGATACTGATGCTGCTACTGCTGCTGATGATGCTGATGACGATGACGATGACGATGCTTCTGCTGCTGCTGCTGCTTATAAGGATGATGCTGATGATGATGATGCTGCTGCTGATGATGATGATCCTGATGCTGATGATGATTTGAGTCGGGCCGAGGGTCAGAGAGCACCTTCCTCTGCAGGACCACCAACAATGGGACGTTAAGGCGATCAACCGCCTCGCGGGTTAAGTCGACGAAGATGTGCAAACTCCAAACGGTCGCGTATATCCAAAGTTTTGGCTCGACGCCGGGTGTGGTGCATCAATTTCAGCTTGAACGAACAGGTTGGTTGCGCCGTCCACGTCCGTTTCGGGCGTTCTGCAGACCTGACCACCCAAGCTGATGATGCTGATGCTGACGCTGATGCTGACGCTGATGCTGATGCTGATGCCGATGATGCTGATGCTACTGCTGACGATGATGACGCTGCCGCTGATGATCATGATGACGACGATAATGATGATGACACTGCTGCTGCTGATGATGATGCATATGATGATAATGCTGATGATGCTGCTGCTTTCGATGATGATGCTGATGCTTATGCGATGCTGGCGATGATGATACTGATGACGTTGATGATGGTGATGACGGTGATGCTGCTGATGATGATGGTGATGATGCTGCTTATGACGATGCTGTTGATGCTGCTGGTGATGATGATGTCGATGCTGACGATGCTGCTGATGATGTTGCTGATGCCGGTGCTTATGATGATGATGCTGATGAGGATGATGATGGTGGTGGTGGTGGTGATGATGGTGATACTGATGATGCTGTTGATGATGCTGATGATGCTGATGAGGGTGCTGTTGATGCTGATGCTGATGCCGATGCTGAGGATGATCCAGATGCTGATGCTGCTGCTGCTGCTGATGTGGCTGATGCTGATATTGATTCGGCTGCTGCTGATGATGGTGATACTTGATGATGATGCTGATGCTGATGCTGATGATGCTGACCCTGATGCCTGATGCTGATGCTGATGATGATGGTGATGGTGAAGCTGATGCTGATGATGCTTATGATGATGATGATGATGATGATGATGATGATGATGATGATGATGATGATGCTGATGATGATGATGATGATGATGATGGTGATGCTGATGCTCATGAAGACGATGCTGCTAATGTTGAGGATGCTGCTGATGATGATGATGATGCTGATGTTGATGCTGATGCTGCTGCTGTTGCTGCTGCTGATGATGATGATGATGATGATGATGATGATGATGATGATGATGGTGATGGTGATGGTGATGGTGATGGTGATGGTGATGGTGATGCTGCTGATGATGAGGAGGATGAGGAGGAGGTGGAGGAGGAGGAGGAGTAGGAGCAGGACGATGAGGAGGATGAGGAGGAGGAGGAGGAGGACGACGACGACGACGAGGACGAGACCAAGGACTCTGGCAGCCATCTAGGCCCTTCCTGAGGCCTTTTTGGTGTCCTCTTGTGGCTTTCTCGGGGCCCTCCGTTCTTGGAGGCTTTTGAGGCCCTCGTGGGTCCCCTTTGGCGGGTCTTGGGGCCCTCGCGGGGCCGTCGTGGGAGCCTTGGAGGGCCTTGGGGCAATCTTGGACGCCATCGATCAGCAGAGGGGGGGTCCTGATTTCCGCCCCCCCTCTGGGGCCCGCACGATCGCCTCCTGAGGCGCTTTCGGGGCGCTCTTTGGCTGATGTTGGGCGCTCTTGGGGCCGTCTTGGGGGCCTATTCGGCTCTTGGGCTTCTCTTAGGGCCCTCTATGGCCATGTTGGGGCCATCTTGAGACCGCATCCGCGTATCGGAAGCGACACGGCGAGACGGCACACATCATTGACGCTGTGAATGTGCGTTGGCGGATTTTGGCCTTCTGGTCGGAGGGGGGGTCCTGGTGGTGGCCCTGAGAGCAGTTGGAGCCGTCTGGCGGTCCTCTTAGGTCCTCGTGGATGCATACCGAAAGCTATATCAAACCATCTTCGGCTATCTAGAGCAATCTTGGAGCATCGTGCGTCCACTTGGAGCCATCTTGGGCGATCTTGGACGCTCTACCCCTCGCGAACCCACAAACGTACGGAAGGGACGGAGAGGGTAAGGGGAGCCCTCCCCAAAGGGAAGATGGTTTTTGGAAGAGGACAGAGGGATTTCGTTGGACTGGCTACCTACGCCCGCAGTCCTGGTGGCAAGGACGAGGAGGAGGAGGACGAGGAGGATGAGGAGAAGGGCGAGGACGATGAGGAGAAGGAACAGGAGGCGGGGACACGGATGAGGAGGATGAGGAGGAGGAGGAGGAGAAGAAGGTGGAAGAGGAGGAGGAGGAGGAGGACGAGAAGGACGAGGAGGAGGAGGAGGAGGAGGAGGAGGAGTAGGACGAGGAGGAGGAGTAGGAGGAGGAGAATGAGTCGGACGACGAGGAGAAGGATCACGAGACGGACAACACGGAATGTGAGGGACTAATCCAAGATAACGATACCGATGATTGTGCTGCTGATGCTGATGGATGATGATGTTGCTGCTGATGATGGTGATGATGATGCTTTTGATGCTGATGATGATGGTAGTGGTGGTGGTGATGATACTGATGATGCTGATGACTATGCCGACGATGATGATGATGATGATGCTGGTTCTGATGATGATGATGATGATGATGATGATGCTGACGATGATGATGATGAGGATGTTGCAGATGCTGGCGATTTTGATGGCGATGATGCTGATGCTGATGCTGATGGTGATGATGATGAGGATGATGATGATGGTTTCGGTGGTGGTGGCGGTAATGCTGCTGCTGCGGATGATGATGATGATGATGATGATGATGATGATGATGATGATGATGATGATGATGATGCTGTTGAAGACGATGTTGCCGCTGATGATGATGATGTTGCTGCTGATGATGCTGATGCTGCTGATGATGCTGATGCTGATGATGATGACGCTGATGCTGATGATGATGCTCTGATGATGCTGCTGATGATGATGCTGATCATGATGACGCCGATGATGATGTTGATTATGATTATGTTGATTATGATGATGCTGATGCTGATGCTGATGCTGAGGCTGCTGATGCTGATGATATTGATGCTGTTGCTGATGCTGTTGAACCTGATGCTGATGATGCTGATGATGACGATGATGCAGATGCTGACTGGGATGCTGATGGTGATGCTGACGATGATTCTGATGATGATGCTGATGACGATGATGATGCTTGTTGTGACGGTGCTGCTGCTGATGATGATGCTGATGATGGTGATGCTGGTGGTTGTGTTAGTGGTTCTGGTGGTGATGATGATGCTGATCATGATGGTGATGATGCGGCTCCTGATGATGGTGATGAGGCTGATGCTGATGCTGCTGATGCTAATGCTGATGATGCTGATGCTGATGATGCTGATGATGATGCTGATGCTGAGTATGCTGATGATGCTGATGTCGATGCTGATGCTGAGTATGCTGATGACGCTGGTGATTATGATGCTGATGTTGATGCTGATGCTGATGAGGATGCTGCTGATGCTACTGATGCTGATGATGAAGTTGATCATGATGATGGAAAGAGCGGGTTCTACCGCTGCTGGCGAAAAACCGGGGGGGTCACTACCGGTTCGAACCCCTCCCCCTCCCCCCCCTCCGGAAAACCAGGGGGGGTCACTACCGGTTCGAACCCCTCCCCCCCCCAGTCCATCATGATGAAAAGTGGGGGGGTCACTACCGGTTCGCCTCCGCCTCCCCCCCCCCCTCGAAAACCGAAAACGGGGGGGGGTCACTACCGGTTCGACCCCCCCCCCTCGAACACCGAAGGGGGGTGCAGACAGTGGTGGGGACGGTGCTGGTGGGGACAGTGGTGAGGGGACAGCGGGACAGTGGTGGGGACACACAGTGGGACAGTGGTGGGGACGGTTGTGGTGGGGACAGTGGTGAGGACAATGGTGGGAACAGCGGGGACAGTGGGACAGTGGTGGGGACGGTGGTGGTGGGTACAGTGGTGTGGGGACAGTGGGAATGTGGTGGAAACAGTGGGACAGTGGAGGGTACAGTGGTGGTGGTGGGGACAGTGGTGAAGGCGGTGGCGAGGACGGCGGTAGGACAATGGGACAGAGGTACAGTGGGGACAGTGTTGTGGACAGTTGTGGGGACAGTGGGGACAGTGGTGGGAACAGTGGGACAGCTCAGTGGGACAGCGGAGGAGTCAGTGGGACAGTGGGGACAGTGGGGATAGTCGGGCAGTGGTTGGGGCCGTGGAGAAAGTGGGGAGAGTGGAACCGTGGTGGGAACAGTGGTGGGGACAGTGGGGACAGTGCGACAGTGGTGGGGGCACTGGTGGGGACAGTAGGGACGGTGGTGGAACCAGTGGGGACAGTGGTGGTGAGGACAGTGGTGCTGGGAGTGGGGGAGTGAGTGGGAGGGGTTCGAACCGGTAGTGACCCCCCCTCGGTTTTCGAGGGGGGAGGGGTTCGAACCGGTAGTGACCCCCCCTCGGTTTTCGAGGGGGGGGGATTTGGGGGTCCAGCAGGGGGGGGGGGAGGGGGGGGGGGACCCCCGGGTTCCAGAGGAAGAGTGGGGGGAATTTTCCACAGCAAAGCGGCGGTGGATCACGCTCTCTCTGATGATGACGCCGACGAGGACGATGAGGATGATGATGATGATGATGATAATGATGATGATGATGATGACGATGATGATGATGATGATGATGATGATGCTGACGATGATGATGATGATGATGATGATGATGATGATGATGATGATGATGATGATGATGATGGTGATCATGCTGCCGGTGGTGATGCTGATGCTGATGCTGATGATGACGATGACAATGCTTACGCTGATGCTAATGCTGATGGTGATGCTGATGATGATGGTGATGATGATAATGATGGTGATGTTGGTGGTGATGATGATGCTGATGCTGATGATGATGATGGTGATGGTGCTGATGATGATGATGATGATGATGATGATGATGATGATGATGATGATGATGATGATGATGATGATGATGATGATGATGATGATAATGATTATGATGATGTTGCTGAGCATGATGACGCCGACTATGATGCTGAGTATGCTGATGATGCTGATGATGATGCTGCATCTGATGATGATCATGATGATGATGAGGAGGAGGAAGGGGATGATGATGAAGAGGATGAGGATGAGGAGGAGGAGGATGAGGGGGAGGAGGAGGAGGAGGAGGAAACGGAGGAGGAAAGGAGACGGAGGAGGAGAAGGATGAGGAGGAGGAGCAGCGTAAACCCAAGAGGCATCAACAAGGTTGAAATCAACCCTCCTTCCAAGCTCCCTCTTCATAGGCCCCATACAATAGGGTTATTCTTACTGAGGAAAGTGCCTCGTTGGATGACAACTGGTTGAATACACTGAAGCATGCCAACACATTGTTCTCGGGATGTCAACGCCACCAGTCAACCTGACTGCTGCGTCTTGACGATCCTGGATCGTGCCAGAACGACGTTCCTGGGACTTGAACACCGCGAACGAACATGTTGTGCACCCCGCAAGTCTGAATTTATTCAAAACGCGACTTCTTGTACGCTGATCATGGGAATCCGTGAACATCTTGCAAATCTGTAGAATTATCCCAGTGCGACCCTACCTAGGAGTTGGAGCCTCTAGGAAAGCAACATCAGTAGGAGCGGTAAACGCCGTCCTCCTCCTTCTCTTCATCGTCGTAGTTGTAGCAGTGGCAGTGGTAGTAGTAGAAGTAGTAGTAGTAGTAATAGTAGTAGTAGTAGTAGTAGTAGGAAGAGAAGGAGAAGGAGAAGGAGAAGGATAAGGAGAAGTAGTAGTAGTAGTAGTAGTAGTAGTAGTAGTCGTAGTAGTAGTAGTAGTCGTAGTAGTAGTAGTAGTAGTAGTAGTAGTAGTAGTCGTAGTAGTAGTAGTAGTAGTAGTAGTAGTAGTAGTCGTAGTCGTAGTCGTAGTCGTAGTCGTAGTAGTAGTAGTAGTAGTAGTAGTAGTAGTAGTAGTAGTAGTAGTAGTAGTAGTAGTAGTAGTAGGTAGTAGTAGAAGTAGTAGTAGTAGTAGTAGTAGTAGTAGTAGCAGTAGTAGTAGTAGTAGTAGTAGTAGTAGTAGTAGTAGTAGTAGTAGTAGTAGTAGTAGTAGTAGTAGTAGTAGTAGTAGCGCCAGAACCGCCGACGCCACGCCGTAAGTGAAGCAGCAGCAGAAGCAGGCAGCAAGTCGCCGAGACAGCAGCAAAAACAAGCAGGCACGGATATGAGGGCGGGGCACTGGGGAGTTCTTTACGTCTACATCTATATCTACACCTACATATACATCGACACCTACATCTACATCTAGATCACATCTAATCTACACCTACAGCTACATCTACATCTACACCTGCATCTACATCTACATCTACATCAACAGCGATACTCACATCTATGTCTACATCTACACCTACATCTACACCTACATCTGCATTTACATCTACACCTAAATCCACATCTGCACCTACACCTACATCTACATCTACATCTACACTTTCGCATTGGTTTTGCTTTTGCTTTGCATTGCCTTTGCTTTTGCTGTTGCCTTTGCTTTTGCCTTTGCCTTTGCTTTCGCTTTCGCGTTTGCTGTTGCTTTTGTGCCGCTTTTGGTTTTGCTCTTGCTTGGTTTTGCTTTTGCTTGGCAGCAACCTATATATATATGTATGTATATCAGCAATAGTGGATGCTGTGCTGCGCTATGCTATGCTCTGCTCTGCTCTGTTCTGCTCTGCTTTGCGCTGCTCTGCTCTGCTATGCTATGCTGTGCTATGCTGCGCCATGCTATGCTAGGCTAGGCAAGGCTATGCTATGCTACCCGGGCATCAAGATGATCGTTGCAATCTACGACGGTCGCACGTTCGAGGTGCAGGACGAGCATGACAGCAGTAGCCAGCACGCCGTCCTATGGCATCGCGCAGGGGTGTCCTCTGAGTCCGCATCTGTTGATCATCATGCTGACCGTTTCGATGGGGGACGTCGAGCAGGCAGTTACCCCGTAGTTTTGACACGCACGCGCGCTGATCTTAATTGTGCCGACGTGGCATACGCGGACGACACGGCGCTGGTGTCGAACGATGTCGCAAGGCTGCACTTTTGTCTGGACCTTTGATCTCTAGAGCTCGAATGTACGGATTGGGGCCCACTTGGGACAAGGCCGTGCACTTGAGAATCAGGCACGACGCGGGCATCCACACGTCGCACGGCATGCCGCTAAAGATGGTCACTTCGACGGTCTACCTGAGCAGCCTCTTCTGTGCCGACGGGGAAGCAGGGGCATCAGTTGCCAGGCGGGTGGGCGAAGCCCGCGCATCTATCGATTCGTTACAAACTGTTTGGAGGCACGCCAGCACAAGTAGGGCAAGACACGTCTACATGTTTAATATGCGTCGTATCGAAACTCGTGTGCAGTTTCGAATCGGTCAGCATACAGCAGGCCGTGTCACTATCGACGCTTTTCAATCGCAGCGTTCGCGTAAGATTTCCAATGTCGCACATTCGATGGTTTCACATGTTAGCAATGCAAGGGGTTCGGTGCAGAGCAAACCAGCAATGTTTAAGCCAGCGCGTGCCTGTCAATCAATTGAAACACTGTGGATAACAGTCCGCCATGCTTAATGGAATGTTGCCTCGCGAGACTGTTTTCCAGAGCGGGAGCTCTCGTTTCCCCGACCCCGGGCGACGTCGCAGAGGCCGTCCCAGAGACTGCAGTGGGCTTCGGTAATGCACGCGCACGCGCTGACAATAGCAACGTGAATGCACGGCTGGGCACAAAACCAGGGAGAAGCCGTCCGACAAACGCTCGGACATAGCACCTTTAATCGTCACGTGTGGAAAGAAGCAGTGGTGAGGTATTGCTTGGGTTGAACGTTCGCCGGCTGAGCCTCTCAATGTTCCCCAATCAGAGCTTGCCTGTGTAGCGGTCCTAGCGGATTCATTCCCCAATCAGAGCTTGCCTGTGTAGGATCTTATGGGATTCGTATGGTTAGGTGAGGTATGGCACCGATTTCGGCGGCATACCCGGGTGCCCAGGTGCCCAGGTGCCCGGGTGCCCCAATGCCCGTGTGTCTTATAGCCCTACAGCCCCATAGCCCTATAACACTATAGTCCCACAGCCCACTTGACATTCAGCCACGGCCCTATAGCCTTGTAGCCCTATATGCCTATATCCCTATAGCCCCACAGCCCTCTAGCCCTATAGTCCTATATTTCGATGTGTATATATATGTGCGTATATATATACAAATGTACATGTCTATATACATGCTGTATAGCCCTATAGCCTTATTGTCCCATAACCCTCTAGCCTCATAGCTACCTATAGCTCTATAGCCCTATCGCCTGAGAGCCCTATCGCCCTGTAGCCGTAAAGAGATTATGGTTAGGGCTTTCAGTGGTATCGTTTGGTCAGGTGAGGTGTGCCACCGATTTCCGCGGCCCGCCCGGGTGCCTAGGTGCCCGGGTGCCTCATAACCCTATAGCCCTATAACCCGATAAGCCTATAACCCTAGAGCCCCATATCCCAATAACCAATAGCAATATAGCCCAATAGCCCTACAGCCCTATAGCTTGATAGCCCTATAGCCCACTCGCCCTGGAACCCTATAGCTCTATAGCCGTAAATCCCTACAGCCGTATAGCCGTACAACCCTATAGCCTTATAGTCTTATCGCTCTATCGCCTTAGAGCCCTAGAATTCTATAACCCTATAACCCTATAGCCCTATAATCTTATAGCCCTATAACCCACTCGCTTCATAGCCCTATCGCCCAATAGCCCTATAGCCATATCGCCCCATAGTTCTATATCCTTATCTCCCTATAGGCTTATAGCCTTGTAAATAGCCCCGTATCGGCTCATAGCGCTATGTCCCTATGGCGGTATAGCCCCAGGGCCTTATAACGCTATGGCCCCATAGCCCTAGAGAGCTATAGCCCTACGGTTCTATAACGTTATCGCCTTATGGCCCTATCGCTTTATCGCCCCAGAGCCCTATAGCTCCATAGCCCTATAACCCTATAGCCCTATAGCCCAATAGCCTTAGAATTCCTATAGCCCAATAGCCCTATAGCCCTATAGCCCTAAAGTGCGTTTGATTGGGTTTTTCTCTGGTATCATGTGGTATCATGTGTAGGGGTCCTTTTTAGGTGAGGTTAGTCACCGATTCCCGCGGCCCGCCGGAGTGCCCGGGTGCCTTATAGCCGTATAGCCCTATGGCCCTATAACCCTATGGCCGTCTAGCCCTATAGCCCCATAGCCCAGTAGGCTTATAGCCCAACAGCCCAATAGCCCTATATCCCTATAGCCCTATAGCCGTATAGCCTTATAGCCTTATAGCCTTATAGCCTTATAGCCTTATAGCCCTATCGCTCTATCGCCCTAGAGCCTTATAGCTCTATAACCCTTTAACCCTATAGCCTCATATAGCTCTAAGAGACCTATAGCCCTATGGCCCCATCGCCCTATAGCCCTATTGCCCAGTAGCCCAATAGTCCGATAGCCCTATATCCCATATCCCTACTGCTCTATCGCCTTGTAATTTGATATCTTTATAGCCCTATAACCCTATAGCCCGACAGCCCCGTAACTCTACAGCTCTATATGCCTATAGCCCAATGGCCCTATAGCCCCATAGCCCTATATCCCTATAGCCCTATAGCCCCATAGCCCTATATCCCTATAGCCCTATAGTTCTATGGTCCCATAGCCCTATAGCCCTATAGCCCCACCGCTCTATAGCCCTACAGCCCCGTACCCCCAGAGCCCCAGAGCCCCATAACCCTACAACCCTACAGCCCTAGAGCCCTATGGCACTACAGCCCTACAGCCCTATAACCCTATAAACCTATAGCCTTATGGCCCTATAGCCCTATCGTTCCATAGCCCTGTAGCCCTATAGCCCCACCGCTCTATAGCCCAATAGCCCCATAGCCCTAAAGCCCTAAACAGACTTTGACTGGGTTTTGCTCTGGTGTCATATTTATCATGGTTTTCAGTGAATCGTTGATACAGCTCTTTTTATATATATATATATAGATATAGAAAAACAATATTTGCCCGTGGAGCCAGAGATGGCGACGCTGAGTTTACCTTGCTCCCCGCGCGGTTGCCGCTGGCGTGCTGTTGTACATACGCGCGTGCGATCTGCAACCAATGTGCCTTCTAGCCGCGGCTCACTTGACTTGATTTGGCGGTGGAATTTTGTATTCTTTTTTATGCTGACGCTTGCACCCCGACAACGGCCGCGAACTGTGGATGGGCGTTTTTTACGGCAACAGCGGAATGGGGGCGGAAAGGATGGGTGTAAAGACCGGCGGTGCGGTGTGACCCCGGTTGTTGCACGGCGCTGTGTGGGGCACATTGGCGCAGCCGATCCGATCCGTCTTCGACACCGTGCCGATATGCAGCCCGATCCGAGACACATTTCGTTCCGATCCGATTTCCCGATTCGATGTTGACCGATCCTGGCCCTGGACGGCGTCTGCGGTCGGGCATTGCCCCCCTCCCTCTCCGTCCCCTTGCCGGGCGGGGCAGATATCTCGGCCAGGCCGACCCGGGGCTCAGCATCGGCGCGCGCGCACTCCTGGCTCAGTGCAGGAGGGCAAGCGCGCCGTTCCTTGGAGAAGGGGATCGACTACACAATTGATTCACCCCATAATTGATGTTTCATCGAGCCCGCGACAACACACGAGAGTGCTCCATATTTTTACGTCGATTTGACGAGAACATCAGTCTTGGGGTACATCAATTCTGTAGTCGATCCCCTACTCGAAGGACCGGGCCCTGGGCCGGCTACCAGTCAGGGCCCGCGCAGGCGCCTGGGTGGGTGGGCGCCCTGCGGCCCCCTGCCGCGTGGGCCCCCAGGCGGTCTGGTGACCACACCGCTTGGTGAGTCGGTGGGCGTTCGGGGCCACCGCCTCGAGGAGGAGGAGGAGGAGGAGGAGGAGGAGGTTCTGCGACGCGGGTCGTTCTCCGAGGACGTCTCGGGCGACTTGGGCCTCCAGGGTCCCCGATCCGTGCGGCGACGGACCGCGCGGTGGGGTCCCTTGGGGTTCCGAGATCCGCGCGCGGTCCCTCACCGCACGGCTTGGGGCCCCGAATTGTGGGAGGGCGCCCTGCGACCCCCTGCAGCGAGGTCGGCAGCTGCGTCTTCCAGGGCGGGCAGATCACGTCCACGCAGCTCGTCGGGTACGCCATCGCGGTCGCAGGCCTCCAGGCGTCGCCCTCCCCGCTCGGGATTCCGTTGCGAGAGCCACCCCAAAATTGATGATGATGCTGTTGATGCTGATGATGATGACGATGATGATGATGCTTCTGATGATGATGAGGAGGAGGGGGAGGAGGAGGAGGATGAGGATGAAAATGAGGAGGATTAGGATACAGATGAGGATTCGGATGATATGATGCTGATGATGGTGATGAAGAAGAACATGCTGCTGATGATGCTGATGGTGGTGGTGATGGTGATGGTGATGGTGATGATGATGATGATGATGATGATGATGATGCTGATGATGATGATGATGATGGTGGTTGTGATGCTGCTGCTGATGCTGATGATGATGTTGGTGGTGGTGGCGGAGGTGGTGGTTGTGATGATGGTGATGATGATGGTGTTGATGCTAAAGATGAAGATGCTGATCATGCTGATGATGCTGATTACTATGATGATGCTGCGGAGGATAATAAGAAGGACGAGAATGCGGATGATAAACTGGTGATGATGCCAATGCTGATGATGGTGATGCCGATGATGATGATGATGATAACGATTCTGATGATGATGATGAAAATGATGATGAAGAAGTTGGTGATGAGGAGGAGGAGGAGGCGGAGGGGGAGTCGGATGAGGATTAGAAGGAGGAGGAGGAGGATTAGGATAAGGATGAGGATTCGGATGATGATGCTGATGATGATAGTGATGATGATGATGAAGAATACTAAGATGATGATGCTGATGGTGGTCGTGATGTTGATGGTGATGGTGATGATGATGGTGGTTGTGATGCTGCTGCTGCTGATGATGATGATGATGATGATGATGGTGGTGGTGGTGGTTGCGGTGGTGGTGGTGGAGGTGGTGATGATGAAGGGGTGTTGATGCTAACGATGACGATGATGATGATGATGATGATGATGCCGATGATTCTGATTACTATGATGATGTCGCGGAGGATAATAAGGAGGACGAGGATGCGGATGATGCCACTGATGGTGATGCTAATGCTGACGATGGTGATGGTGATGATGATTATTATTATGATGATGACGAAGAGGAGGATTAGGATAAAGAAGAGGATTTAGATGATGATGCTGATGATGAATATGTTGATGATGCTGCTGCTGCTGCTGCTAATGATGATGCTGATGCTGCTGCAGATGATGGCGATAATGATGTTGCTGATGATGATAATGACGATGATGATGATGACGATTATACCGATGATGCTGATGATAATGATGATGCTAATTTGGATGGCGGTGGTAATGATGATGATTCTGCTGATGATGATGAGACTGATGATGAGGCTGATGATGAGGAACACGATTCTGCTGATGATGATGCTGCTGCTGATGATGATGATGCCGATGGCGATGACGACGATGATGATGATGATGACGATCACGATGATGATGATGATGATGCTGATGGTGATGATGAGGATGATGATGATGAGACCGATGATGATGATGATGATGATGATGATGATGATGATGATGATGATGATGCTGATGATGATGATGATGATGATGATGATGACAATTGATGGTGATGGTGATGGTCATGGTGATGGTGATGGTGACGGCGATGGTAATGATGCTGCTGATGATGTTGATGATGATAATGATGACGAGGCTGCTGCTGATGATGATGATGCTGATGATGCTGCTGCTGATGATGATTCTGATGATGATGATCGTGATGATGATGAGGATGACGATTCTGATGATGATGATGATGACGATGATGATGATGATGATTTGGATGATGATGATGATGATGATGTTGACGATGGTGATGATGATGCTGCTGATGATGATGATGGCGATGACGATGATGATGATGATGATGATGATGATGATGATGATGATGATGATGATGATGATGGCGATGACGATGATGATGATGATGATGATGATGGCGATGATGATGATGATGATGATGATGATGATGATGATGATGCTGATGATGATGATGATGATGATGATGATGATGATGATGATGATGATGATGCTGATGATGATGATGATGATGATGATGATGATGATGATGATGATGATGATGATGATGATGATGATTTGGATGCTGATGATAATGATGGCGATGGTGATGGTGATGGTGATGGTGATGATTCTGAGTATGATTACGATAATGGTCATGATTTTGAATATGATGTAAACGATTGTGATGTCGACGACGACTACCCAGACCGCGACCTCGACCACCACAACCGCGACGACGACGACGACCACAACCACGACCACGACCCCGGCCTCGACCACGAACACGACCACGACGACAACGACGAGCTGATCACCCTGCCACAGGCTCGGGACATGGGGCGAGCGTTGGAGGGAGGAGGAGGATGAGGACGAGGAGGAGGAGGAGGCGGAGGAGGAGGGAGGAGGAGGCGGAGGAGGAAACCGGAGGGGGAGGGGGAGGGTGCGGGCGACTGGGAGGAGGAGGTGGTGGAGGATGAGGAGGAGGATGAGGAGGAGGAGGATGAGGAGGAGGAGGAGGAGGAGGAGGAGGAGGAGGATGCCGATACTGATGCTGATGCTGATGATGCTGATGCTGCTGATGCCGATGCTGTTGATGCTGCTGATGATGCTCATGATGTTTGAGGCCCAGCAGGCCCAGAACTCTCGCGCAGTGTGCTAGCACCACCCCTCCTCACTGCGCGGCGCTGCCGCAGAGCCGCTCTGTTCTTGGGGGTAAGGTTCAAGAGGAGGAGGAGGAGGAGGAGGAGGAGGAGGAGGAGGAGGACAGGGAGGATGAGCAGGAGGTCGAGGAGGAGTAGGAGGAGGAGGCGCCTCCAAGTTTTGTGACCTGTCCTGGGGTGAGATGGGATCTGCCACGGTTGCTCTCCAGCTACGGTTCTGCTCAGCACGCCAGTGCAGACACGTCCCAAATGGGAGCGAAGCGCTAGCCGTGTTTTGCGTTTGGGGCGCTTGGCATTGACAGGCGCTTCCGCAGCAAATAGGTGACAGACATACGGTTTCGTCGGTTCTCGGCTGTTCTCGGCGACCTTTTCGGACGTTTTCGTTCGGGCGTCTGCGTTGGTTCTCGGCGGCGGGTTCCGGTTTCGGACGTTTTCGTCGGTTCTCGGCGGTTCTCTGGCCTCGGGATGTGTCCCAGCGGCCGCGCGTCGCCGAGGGCTTCCCGTGGCTGCCTGGATTGTCCCGAACGGCCGTCTCAGAGTCGAGATTCGACCTGGGGCCACGGGGTCATGTGAGGGGGGGGTTGCCAGCCTGGAACATATCCCTATCCCTATGCTGGGCACCTCCTCAGCACGATGCCAATCTTGGGGATTCCCTCACTTTTTGAGGGCGAATCCCTAAGGTTGTCGTCGCCTTTTGGCGTGTCAATCTTAGGGATAGGGATACGTTCGAGGCTGGTAAGGGGGGGAGAGGCTTGTCGACCACGGGCCTTTTGCTGATCGCAACCAGCCAGCTCTCTCGCCGAGGACCGCTGGAAACTGCCAAAGACCGCGGGAACCCCCCCCAAAGGCCGCCCGGAAACCGCCGAAGACCGCCCAAGCCCGCCGCCAGACGGCCCAGGAGCGACGGGCAGTAAGGGGTCCCACGGTCGAACACGCAGGGCTCGGAGGGGGGGCGCGACGGCGGGCGCGCGGGGCGCATCGCGGGGGCGCGAGGCCACGAGGCCGGGACGCCCAGCGGGGCGGAGGTCCCCAGATGCCCCCTCGCCGGAGGCGCGGGGGGGCCCTCTTGCCTCCGTGGGCTCTTGTCGTGCGGGCGGGCCCTCCTGGCCTTGCCGGTTGCCTGCGGTGGCGCGTCCCTCGGGGCGACGGCGGCGGGTACGGAAGCAGTGGGCAGCAAGACCCCGTCGGGCGCCTTCTTCGATGTATGTATATATGTATATATGTATATATGTATGTATGTATGTATGTATGTATGTATGTATGCATGCATGCATGCATGCATGCATGCATGCATGCATGCATGCATGCATGTATGTATGTATGTATGTATGTATGTATGTATATATATATATGAATATGTGTGTATATATATATATATATGTATAGATTTATATTTATATCGGAGGTGAGGGGGTGAGATCGAAGTGAAACGGAGAGCCCCCCTACCGGGAAATCGGTTTCGGTTTCGTGTTCGTGCGTGCCGTGCGTGCGGGCGAGGCGAAGCTACGTGGGCGGGCGAGAAGAAAGTCTCCTGTAGCTGAGGCTCGGCCGGACCAAATGATTCCGAACCGGCGTCCGGTGGCCCGCGGTGTCCCGCCGGTGTCCCGCCTCCGGCTGAGGCGCGGCTGGACCAAGTGATTCTGGGCCCGCGGTGTCCCGCCGGTGTCCCGCCTCCGGCTGAGGCGCGGCCGGACCAAATGATTCCGGACCGGCGTCCGGTGGTCCGCGGTGTCCCGCCGGTGTCCCGCCTCTGGCTGAGGCGCGGCCGGACCAAATGATTCCAGACCAGCGTCCGGTGGCCTGCGGTGTCCCGCTGGTGTCCCGCTGAGGTCCCGTCGGTGTCCCGATGATGATGATGATGATGATGATGATGATGATGATGATGATGGTGGTGGTGGTGGTGGTGGTGGTGATGGTGGTGGTGGTGGTGGTGATGATGATGATGATGGTGGTGGTGATGATGATGATGATGTCGATGATGTTGTTGATGATGATGATGGTGTTGGTGATGGTGGTGATGATGATGGTGTCCCGATGATGATGGTGGTGATGATGATGATGATGATGATGATGATGTTGACGATGTTGATGACGATGATGATGATGGTGATGGTGGTGATGATGTTGGTTTTCCGATGATGATGGTGTTGATGATGATGATGATGATGATGATGATGATGATGATGTTGCTGATGATGATGGTGTCCCGATGATGATGATTTTGATGATCATGATGATGTTGATGATGAGATGATAAGATGATGATGAAGATGATGATGGTGTCCCGATGATGATGATGATGATGATGATGATGATGATGATGATAATGATGATGCTGTTTATGATGACGATGCTGATGATGATGACGATGATGATCATGATGATGATGGTGTCCCGATGATGATGTTGATGATGATGACGATGATGGTGTCCCGATGATGATGGTGTTGAGGATAAGGATGATGATGAGGTGATGATGATTTGGATGATGGTGGCCCGATGATGATGATGATGCTGATGCTGATGATGATGACGATGATGACGTCCCGATGATGATGGTGGTGATGATGATGATGGTGACGATGATGATGGTATCCCGGTGATGATGTTGATGATGATGATGTTGCTGATGATGATGATGGTGTCCCGATGATGATGATGATGTTGATCATGTTGTTTATGATGATGATGAGATGATGATGATGATGATGATGACGGTGGTGTTCCGATGATGATGATGATGATGACGACGATGATGATGATTATGATGATGATGGTGTCCCGATGATGATGATGTTGATGATGGTGGTGACGATGATGGTGCCCCGATGATGGTGATGATGATGATGGTGATGATGATGAGGTTGATACTGATGATGCTGATGACGATGATGATGATGTCCCAGTTATGATGGTGATGATGATGTTGATGACGTTGATGACGATGATGTTGATGATGATGATGATGACGTTGATTTTGATATCGATTGTGATATCGATAGTGAGATCGGTAGTGAGACCTAATATGAGATCGATTGTGAGATCGATAGTGGGATCGGGAGTGAGATCGATAGTGAGATCGATAGTCAGATAGATTGTGAGATCGATCGAATGGAATAGATCGAGTGAGATCGATTGTGAGATCGATCGAGTGAGATCGATCGAGCGAGACCGATCGTGAGATCGATAGTGATATGGATAGTGAGACCGATCGAGTGAGACGTTGGTTCCTCCCCCCCCGAACCTCCTTATCACCCGAAGGGTGATCGTATGTATATATATATATATATATATATATATATATATCGGAGGTTGGGGGGTGAGGTCGCAGTGGAACGGAGACCCCCAACTGGGAAATCGTTTCGTTTCGTTCGTGTCGTGCGTGCGGGCGAGGCGAAGCTGCGTGGGCGCGCGAGAGGAGTGAACCTGCCGTTGCTAGGGCGAAGTCAAGACATGATTCTCCCCTCCCGCCCGTCCGGCGGTGGCCACAAGTGTCCCGCGGTGTCCCATGGTGTCCCGTGGTGTCCGCTGTTGCTAGGGCCAAGTCAAGACAAGTGATTCTCTCCCTCCCGCCCGTCCGGCGGTGGCCACCGGTGTCCCGCGGTGTCCCGCGGTGTCCCGTGGTGTCCCATGGTGTCCCGTGGTGTCCGCTGTTGCTAGGGCGAAGTCAAGACAAATGATTTTCCCCCGCCCGCCCGTCCGTCCGTCCGTCCAGCGGTGGCTCGCGGTGTCCCGCGGTGTTCCGTGGTGCCCCGTGGTGTCCCGTGGTTTCCCGTGGTGTTTCGTGGTGTCCCGTTGAGTGAGATCGATAGTGGGATCGTTAGTGAGATCGATAGTGAGATTAATAGTGAGGTTGATACTGGGATCGATGTGAAGCCCAGAGGTGTCCCGTGGTGTCCCCAAAAGTGAGATCGATAGTGAGATCGATAGTGAGATCGACAGGTGTCCCGTGGTGTCCCGCGGTGTCCCGTGGTGTCCCGTTGAGTGAGATCGATAGTGAGATCGATAGTGAGATCGATAGTGAGATCGATGAAGCGCAGAGGTGTCCAGTGGTGTCCCGTGGTGTCCCGTTGAGTGAGATCGATCGTGCGATCGATAGTGACACCGATAGTGAGATCGAGAGGTGTCCCGCGGTGTCCCGTGGTGTCCCGTGGTGGCCCGTGGTGTCCCGTGGTGTCCCGTTGAGTGAGATCGATAGTGAGATCGATAGTGAGATCGACAAGTGTCCCGTGGTGTCGCGTGGTGTCCCATTGTGTCCCGTTGGGTGAGATCGATAGTGAGATTGATCGAGTCAGATGTTGGCTCCCCCCCTCTCCCCCCCCATACAACCTCCTTATCACCCGAAGGGTGGTCGTACAGGTACTGGTCGGTGCAGTGGGATCGGGTGCAGAAGGAATGGAGGCGAAGACTGTCGCCGCGTACGTTTTTCTTTGGAGAGAAGGCCGCCTGCCCAACAGCAACCGTCGTTGGTTTGGGACAACCTTTGTTGTTGGGTATCGTATTTTTTTCCGTATCCTCTGCGGACGTCCAAAGTCCAGTTTCTTGACCTGGGCCTCGGCGGCGCGGCGCAGCGCGCAACGCTCAAAGTAAGTGGGTGATTCGTATGACCATGTTTAATTGTTTCTAAATATTGCTGTATATAGTCTTTTTCTTCTTCATTGTATTCGTATGATTAATATTTTAGTGTTGTTCCTGTATTTGTTATTGAAACTCTTATTTTTACCATTGCCATTCTCATTATGCTTGTTACGAAACTTATTAATTTGATTATCATTATTATTATTCTTATTATTATTATTATTATTATTATTCTTATTATCATTATTATGATTATCCGTAAGGGCTTCGCCCCCTGCCGCCGGCCCCCTCTCTCGGAGAATGGGCCATGGAAGAGCTAAGTCATGAGGCCTTGGCGCTGTCGTGAAGCAGTATCGAAACTTCATGCGAAGCCGATTCGCAATCAGCAAAACCAACTGATCACAAGAGGGGTTACCACACCTGGCGATTGGTAAGACGTGTATGGTTTACGGGCTTGGTTACCACACCTTGCGATTAAAGGGCCGAGGGAGTTCTCGCAGTTTGGGTTACCACGCCTTGCGATGGATGTGCGTGAAGGGTGGCACCGAATTTCAGAAATGTGGCAAATCCCCTGTGTTTTTGGACCCTGACCCCGCGGATCTGCGTAAGGGGTGGCACCGAATTTCAGAAATGTGGCAAATCCCCTGTGTTTTTGGACCCTGACCCCGCGGATCTGCGTGAGGGGTGGCACCGAATTTCAGAAATGTGGCAAATCCCTGTGTTTTTGGACCCTGACCCCGCGGATCTGCGTGAGGGGTGGCACCGAATTTCAGAAATGTGGCAAATCCCTTGTGTTTTTGGACCCTGACCCCGCGGATCTGCGTGAGGGGTGGCACCGAATTTCAGAAATGTGGCAAATCCCATGTGTTTTTGGACCCTGACCCCGCGGATCTGCGTGAGGGGTGGCACCGAATTTCAGAAATGTGGCAAATCCCTGTGTTTTTGGACCCTGACCCCGCGGATCTGCGTGAGGGGTGGCACCGAATTTCAGAAATGTGGCAAATCCCCTGTGTTTTTGGACCCTGACCCCGCGGATCTGCGTGAGGGGTGGCACCGAATTTCAGAAATGTGGCAAATCCCTTGTGTTTTTGGACCCTGACCCCGCGGATCTGCGTGAGGGGTGGCACCGAATTTCAGAAATGTGGCAAATCCCTGTGTTTTTGGACCCTGACCCCGCGGATCTGCGTGAGGGGTGGCACCGAATTTCAGAAATGTGGCAAATCCCATGTGTTTTTGGACCCTGACCCCGCCGATCTGTGTGAGGGGTGTCGATTTCGAGCCCCCCCAGCAATTCAGACAACGCGCCCAGGAGGTGCTAAATATTTGGTTTGGGCCTCCCCCCCCCTCGCGCGGTCAATCAACTAGTTACAGTAACCAGCAAGAAGCAGAACTGTAACACTGGAAACTACAAGCTACAACTGGTACAGGAAACTGCGAATCCCGCGCCTACAGCCTGGTGGCCCCACAAGGGGGCCGGCGGATTATGTTTATTAGGCTTATTCCTGTTATACTAGATTGTGCTAGTATCATTTTCACTCTTATTATCGTCATTATTCCCCAATCAGAGCTTGCCTCTGTAGGGGTCCTAGCGGATTCATATGGTTAGGTGATGTTGTCACCGATTTCCGCGGCCCGCCCAGGTGCCCGGGTGCCGGGGTGCCCGGGTGCCCGGGTGCCCAGGTGCCAGGGTGCCCGGGTGCCTGGGTGCCTTATAGGCCTATTGCCCTATAGCCCTTTAACCCTATAGGCTTATAGCCGTATAGGCTTATAGCCCTATAGCCCCATAGCCCAATAGCCCTATAGCCTTATAGCCCAATATCCCAATAGCCCTATAGTCCTATAGCTTTACAACCCTATATCCCTATAGACATATAGCCCTGTCGCCCTGGAGCCCTATAGCTCTATAGCCCTCTAGCCCTATAGCCCTATAGCCCTATAGCCCTATAGCCAAATAGTCCTACAGCCCCATAGCCCTATAGCCCTATAACCCAATAGCTCAATAGCCCTATAGCCCTATAGCCCTAATTACTATAGCTCTATAGTCCTATAACCTTATAGCCACATAGTCCTATAGCCCTGTAGCCCTATAGCCCTATAGCCCTGTAGCCCTGTAGCTCTGTGTGCCTGCAGCCCTAAAGCCCTATAGCCTCATATCCCTATATACCTGTATCCCCTATAGCCCTATAGCCCTATAGCCCTATAGCCCTATAGCCCTATAGCCCCATATCCCCAGAGTTCAATAGCCCCATAGCTCTATAGCCCTACGGCCCTATAACCCTATGGCCTCATAGCCCTACAGCCCTACAGCCCTATAGACCTATAGCCCTATGGCCCTATAGCCCTACAGTTCCATAGTCATATAGCCCCATCGCCCCATTGCCCTATATCCAAATAGCCCAATAACCCTCTCCGGTATCATTACAACTCGCATTTTTATCATTACTTTTAGTGGCACGAGTCATAACATCATTCTAGTAGTGCTATGTTTGTGGCACTCCTGAATTACGATGGCTTGTTAGTGTCATTATTCTCATTTTTAGTAGCACGTCTGTATTATACTTCTTATTCCAAGTTTGACGATGACAGTGTTGATGAATATGATTCTGCTTTTGACGTTGATGGTGATGATAATGACGATGACGATTACGCCGATGATGATTATGACGATGATGCTGATGACGATGCTGCTGCTAATGCTGATGCTGATGATGCGGCTGCTGCGAATGCTGATTCTGATGATAATGACGATGATGATGGTTGTGATGATGATGATGATGATGATGATGATGATGATGATGATGATGATGATGATGATGATGATGATGATGATGATGATGATGATGGTGACGATGACGATGACGATGACGATTACGATGCTGCTGATGATGATGCTGCTGCTGATGATGTTGCTGAGGAGAAACATGATTTGTGCGAGGTGGATGACGAGATGTGGAGGTTGCGGTAGAGGTGAGGAAGACTGCAGCAACAGTATCCAGACTAGTTACCTTTATAGCGATTCACGTACATCTCTATGAGGGGTCTCCCGAGCGTGGCTGGCCCAGGCATATGGCGTGGTCAGCAGGTCGCCGGCAGATTTCGAGGACGGGGTCGTGGTGGAGATCCTCCAGAGGACGGCGTCGTGGCATGCGTCCAAGGAGGACGACCAGAGTGTGATCTCTAGCCTGCAGTCCGACTCCACTGGACCTTCCCCGGCGGTCGAATCGTGGGACCCTCTCCTTCCTGCGCTGCGGCTGCACGTCAGAGCAACTCTTCGCCAAAAAGATTTTCGGTGCGTGGCTGTCGGGGGGCGCGGGGAGGTGCTGAAGCCAAGCGCGCAGGCCGCTACTGTCGCATCGCATGCAGCGGTCAACTAGTCGCGCACAAGAGGTCAGTCTTACGCAGGCTTGCTCTTTGACGTAGCCGAGCTCTTCCTGCTGCTGCTGCTGCTCCTCCTCCTCGTCCTCCCCTTCCTCCTCCTCCTCCTCCTCCTCCTCCTCCTCCCAACCATGATCCGCTCTAAATCCGCCCCCCCGGACCTTGGACCGGGTTCCGGACGTTGTCGGGGGCTCCAAAGGAAGAACATCTAGAAATATTTGTTATAAGCTCTCTCATCCGCCTGCGAATATCAGAAAGTCTAGCACAACATGAGATGAGCTCCAAAGTCTCCCTCTGAAGTCAATATGAGATGACCGATCTGACCCTGGGGCAATTATTTTCAAGAGACGCACCCCTAGGCCCCAGTAGCCTTCGCTGACTTGAACATATTGGTCTGATCACGAAGGCAACATACGGAATCATATGGCCCGACGCATTTCTGCAAGACGCTCGCAAGGATTCACATTTATAACAACATCTATCTAGCTCTTTGCGTCAAATCCTGCAACCGTGCCTGGATTGTGTGTAAGAATCCTATCGGGATGTTAGTTGGGATCTCGTGGGAGGCCTCTCGGGGGCCTCTTGAAGGCAGTTTTGAGGCCTCTTGGGGGCCGTTTTGGAGCCTCTTGGGGCCTCTCTGGCCTCTTGGGGGCCTCGTGGGGCCTCTTGGGGGCATCCTGGGGGCCTCTTGGGGCGGAAGGTTCGGATTTTCGGTCCGTGTTCCCTCTCTTGGGCCCTTTTTGAGGCGTGATGTAACGAAAAGGACAGCCAGAAGGACACGCAACTGGATGTGTCGGAGTCTGTTCACTGCCCTCAAGGGCGCCTCTCGGACCTCCTTCACCACGCCGTTCACCAAGCCCAGCTGGCCGAGAGGCTCGATTGCGTGCTCGCGAGATAGCTGACCCTGACTTCTCGGCGAAGCCCCATGGGCACCCCGTTTGAGATGCGGGGTGACTTGATCCTGCCGCTCAATCACCCTAGCCACGTTCTCAATTACCGTAGGCAGCCGCGGGATGCTCTGAACCTAATTGCGGCGATCAGGAGGTGTTGCTTCGACTGCTTCCAGGGCTGGGCCAATCGCGAAGCGTGCAACCTGGAAGGCCCGTTGTGCAACGTCGCCACCGGCGAATATTGCGTCAGTAACTAGGTATCATTCGAGAAGCGATACGGCAGTTTTTGCTGCATGTGGCCCCATCTTACGTCGAGGCGCACTGGCGTTGCGTAACGCGTTGGCGGCTCACCGTAGAGACGAGCACGATAATTAGGTACGGCTGGTAGTTGCCATTCAAGCCTGCTTTCCCCGATGACCAGGATGGCCACCCTGGCCACGGAGTGCCTGACCAGATCCTCGTCCGGTGAACGAGTGGAACATTGGTGACATCACCCAGGTCTACATCAACAACATGCCTGAGCTCCAGGAGCGAGAGTGCGTTGACATTGCAATGACTTGGTTCGGCATCCTTCGGCCGGGAAGCGCTGCCATATTGGCCATAAAAGTGCTCTGCGGTGGTTCAACGGTCCATCACAATCATGGAGTCATGCAAACGGGCGTGGTTGCGGTTCGGTATATACCTCGTGAGTTGGCAAGTGAGTTCATCAATCTTAGCGTTGGCTCGGATGTGTTCTACAATTACTTCGACTCCACCGTCAGGAAGACGTGCGCATGCGAGACCGAATTGGTGGACGCACCTGAACTAACTTGGTACCGCGCGAGGCTGTCCGTACCCATTTGCAGGGGGGATTCATTCAGGCAGGTTTATGACCAGAAGGGTGATGATTGAATTTGCTAAGATCCCCTTAACCGTGGCAGTCGCCTGTAAGATATTTTTTTGTGGCAGGCTCTGGTCCCATCGGGTGACTCGGACCTGTGGACCATTGGCCAGTTTTGGGCGAGCGACCCTCACTCGGGGACAGTGTGCGAGCAGAAGCTGAAAGATCGTAACTTGAGGTGGGCTGCGCCCCTCATAAAACATGCCCGGAACGATGACGTTTCGTGGAGCCTGGCGCGCGGAATCGACTGTGCACCCGGAAGCGTAACTATGAGGAGGAGTTCGCGCGCGCCGTCGCGGGCAAGGGCGAAGGAAAGGGCAAACGGCCAAGGTCACCTTCTGTCGGGGCGAGGCGGCCATGAGTGACAGGTAGCCACTGAACATGTTCCTACGTCTTCCTTGCCCAAGATCTGCTCCTTTTTGACCAAGGTCATTTCAAACGAACTTGCATGACAAAGCTGGCGTGGCAAATACACATAGAGCGGAGATACCGTCATACTTCGTCATACTTCTACTCACATGTTGTACCGCTCCGTCATTTACGATATGTTCGATGGTTATTTTCGTCCTTGTTAACCGCGTACTGCGCTTGGCTGTGTGTGCGCACTGCCCACTTGTTTCGCTTATTATGTACATTTCTCGATTCGAGTATTGCCCACTCGCTCTGGCATTTCCATACAGGTAGATTATATGAAGTCGCACGTAGCTTGCCCGACCTGGAGTGCCAGCTCGATTGTGTGTGTGTGTGTCAATATGGCCCCCATGCTATTGAGCAGCTGCTGGCTTCATAGCCGCTCTGAAGCGGTGTTTGTATTTTCAGCGGTTACCGCTCACTGTAAGACAGTACCCTCCTAATCCTCATGCTCATCACCCTCCATCTGCTCCGGCTCCTTCCCTCGTCTTCTTCCTCTCACGCACCGGTTTCTGAGGGGTCTTCCGCTGGCTGCTGTTGGAGCTGAGTCGGCACGTTGGTACACGAAGACAGCCTGTATAACCCATACAGTCAAGGCGCTCAAGTAAGGGTCGAGTTGGGCTCAGGAGGGGCTCGGATTTTCAGGCTGCTCTTTACGTCTAGGTCTGGGCACTTCATAGCGACCAAAGTTCGCCGTGGCCAAGAAAGCCCCTTCGTTCCTTGTCGAGCGTCCCTGCTGGCAGTGCCATGACTGTAGGTACAGTGGCCGTGAATGACTTTCCCAAGAGCTTTGACCCTGCGAGCTCGTTGTCTCGAATGTTCATGCGGCCCAGCAAGCTGGAAGTTGCATTTGGGACGGAACTGAGACCCCCGCGGAGTGATCTCACCTGGACTTGTAGCACCCACGCCGTGGGCACGGCACAGTGCCTCACGGCATTAGCAATCAAACCCCGAGCTTGTTCAGCCGCGGAAGAGGTGCTGTGGGAGGCCGTGTCGCACCCACACGAGTGGCGAACCATATCCACACCCTGGCGGTTTGGATTCTAGGGCGCGATGCTGTGGATACGTTCCGAGCGGGCCATCCGCGAACAAAACGCCCCGTATCCATGGGGTCGCGGCGCAGGGGCCCAGCTTGCAAGGTCGTTTGACCGGGGCATGTGTTTCCCGCCCGTGACACCCCAGTCCGTCTTCGATCGCCCTTGTCACCGCGGCACCTGTCCCAACAAGGTCATTGATGAATTGCACTTTGTCGTTACGAATGTTATTGGGGAGCAGGAAGCCGAGGAAAGGGGCGAAGAGGAGCTTAGAGAGAGGAGGAGAAGGAGGAGGAGGAGG
>CAUYUJ010002069.1:606227-611227 GCA_963575745.1 Prorocentrum cordatum | reverse complement strand
TGAGGGAAATGATGGGGATGACGACGATGGTCATACGGTGATGATGCTGCTGCTGATGATGCTGCTGCTGTTGCTGTTGCTGCCGCTGACGAATATGATGATGCTGCTGATGCTGCTGCTGCTGGCGGTGATGATAATGATGTTGATGATCGGAGGAGGAGGAGGAGGAGGAGGAGGAGGAGGAGGAGGAGGAGGACGGGGAGGGGGAGTATGAATAAGAGTGGGAGAGGAGAATCGAACACGATTCCTTCCCTTTCGGCCTCAGGGACGCATCTGATAATGTCTGGGTCTGCACGCCTTGCCAATTCCGACCGATGAGCTGCATAGTGCTCCAACCTGCGTTGTTCATCAGTCCCGGATGCCCATGCAACTTCAGATTCATGCCATTGGACTGTACCTCATCGTGAAGCACGTGGAGGGGAGTGCTGGCTAGGTGGGGGTTGGGGTGGGGGTTGGGAGGGGGGGTGGGGTGGAATGAGGTTTTAGGAGCCAGTGGAGCGATCTAGGTTTTTTCCATTAGGGGGGGCCTTTTGGTGTCTATCGGCTTCGACAGATTTCTGCGGGCTTTAAGCATGATGCGGAGGCGAAGGAGGAGGAGGACGAGGAGCAGGGGGAGAGGGGGGGGAGGAGGAGGAGGAGGAGGAGGCGGAGGAGGATGAGGAGGATGAGGAGGAGGAAGAGAAGGACGATCAAGCACAGTAGCAAAATTATGTACTTTGGTGTACTACGACACACCGGTATGGGGCTAATGACCATGATGTTGATGATGCGGACGGACTTGACGAGAATGAGGGGCCAGGAGGACTGGGGATGATGCTGCTGATGATGACGATAACGATGACGTCGACCATAACAGTGATGATGACGATGCTATTGCTGATGATGCTGGGGGAGGAGGACGAGGAGGATGAGACGGAGGTTGAAGATGAAGGTGACGACAATGATCATACGGTGATGCTGTTGCGGATGAGGATGATGATGATGGTGGTGGTGGTGGTGGTAGTGGCGGATGATGATGATGATGATGATGATGATGATGATGATGATGATGATGATGTGGGGGGAGAAGGCGGAGGAGGACGAGGAGAGGAGGATCCAAGACAATTTCTGTCTGGAATGGTGGTGGTGATGTTGTCGTTGGCGATGGTGGTAATGATGATCAGGCTGCTGCTGCTGCGGATGATGATTCTGACGATGCTGGTGACGGTGTTGATGCTGATGACGATGGCGACGACGACGACGACTACGATGATGATGATGACGATGATGATGATGTTGGTTTTAATGATATGATGCTGGTGGTCGTGATGATGCTGATGATGGTAATGGCGATGCTGATGCTGATGATGATGCTGCTAATGCTGACGGGGATGGTGGTGATGCTGAGGAGGACGATGATGCTGCTGCTGATGAGGTTGGCGATGCTGATGATGATGTTGGTTATGCTGGCAACGACGACGATGATGCTGCTGATGATGGTGATGATGATGCTGGTGGTGACGGCGACGACGACGATGGCGATGCTGCTGCTGATGATCATGGTGATGCTAATGATGGTGCTGCTGATGATGATGATGATGACGATGCTGCTGATGATGATACTGATGATGATGGCGTCATCGACGATGATGATGCTGATGATACTGATAATGCTGCTGCTGATGATGCTGTTGTTGATGATGACGGAGATCATGATCATCGTGATGCTGATGCTGATGATGACGATGCTGATGCTGATGATGCTGCTGCTGATGATGATGATGCGCATTCTGATGCTGATGATGAGCATGATGTTGATAACGCTCATTCGGATGTTAATGATGATTCTGAGGATGCGGATGATCATAAGGGAGCTGATGCTTATGATGATGCTGATGATGAGGGTGGTGCTGGTAACTATGATGATAATGCTGATGCATGGTGCCGATGGTGCTGATTATGATCATGAAGATGCTGATGCGCTGATGCTGATGCTGATCATGTCTTTGTTGTTGTTGATGGTAGTGATGACGATGCTGATGCTGATGATGCTGATTACCATGATGCTGACTCTGATGATGCTGTTGATGACGATGATGCTGATTACGATCATGTTACTGCTGCTTTTGCTTATGCTGATGCTGATGAGGTTGCCGATGCTGATGTTGCTGATGATGATGACGATGATGCCGATGCTGATGACGAGGCTGATAATGATGATGCTGCTGATGTTGCTGCTGCTGCTGATGATGATGAATATGCTGGTTGTGGTGCTGATCATGATGCTGATGACGACGACGATTATGCTGATGCTGATGACGACGATGCTGAAGGTGATGATGCTGACGATGAGGTTGTTGCTTATGATGATGTTGCTGATGATGAGGATGCTGATGGTGATGCTGATGGCGGAATGATGATGATGACGACGATGATTCTGCTGCTGCGGATGATGATGGTGATGTTGACAATGGTGTTGCTGATGCTGACGATGCTGCTGATGATAATGCTGCTGATGAGGATTATGCTGATGATGCTGCTCATGATGATGCTTATGATGATGATGATGATGATGATGATGATGATGATGATGATGATGATGATGCTGATGCTGATGCTGATGATGATGCTGATGATGATGATGATGATGATTATGATGCTGATAACGATGATGATGATGATGATGATCATGATGAGGATGATGATGATGATGATGATGATGAGGAGGATGACGATGATGATGATGATGATGATGATGATGATGATGATGATGATGATGATGATGATGATGATGATGATGATGCTGTTGATGATGATGATGACGATGATGACGACGATGATGATGATGGTGATGATGATGATGATGATGATGATGATGATGATGACGACGATGAGAAGGAAGATGAGGACCAGGAGGAGAAGGAGGGGGAAGAGGAGGAGGAGGTGGAGGAGGAACGAGAGCAGCATGAGGAGGAGGAGGTGGAGGAGGAGGAGGCGGAGGAGTAGGAGGATGGGGAGGATGACGGGGAGGAAAAGGAAGAGGAGGAGGAGGAGGTGGAGGAGGCGGAGGAGGAAGAGGAAGAGGAGGAGGAGGAGGAGGCGAGGCGGTGCAGGGAAGCTCAGACTGTGGGACTCCAGAGCTAGCGGGTCCTCACAGCATATGGCTACCAGCTGCAGCTAGCAGCAGAGACTGTGGCTGGAGCAGTGGCAGCGATGGCACTGGGACTGGGAGAATGGTGGAGCTTGGAGGATTGATCATGGTGATGATGCTGATGAGGAGAAGGATTAGGAGGAGGAGGTGGTGGAAGAAGCCGCGGAGAAGAAGGAACCATTTGAGCCAGGAGGAGGCGGCGGCGGCTGCGGCAGTGGCGTCGCCGCGGCCGCTGCTGGCAGCGATGGCAGCGGTACCCATCCAGGGCTGGAGGCGGGGGGCGGGGGCGGCTCCGTCCTCCTCGTCGTCCTCGATCACCTCGACGTCGACTTCCTCGACCTCCTCGGCCTCGATGTCAACTTCTTCGCTCTCTTCGACCTCCTCGACCTCCTCCACCTCCTCGACTTCCTCGATTTCGATGCCATCATCCGAGTCGTATTGAGCGTCGACCTCGTCGACCTCCTCGACCTCGGCCTCCTCGACCTCCTCGACCTCCTCGGTTTCGGTGCCAGCATCCGAGTCGGATTCCACGTGCGCGCTGGATGACGACCCAGAGAGGCGGGGCGCGAAGACAGCCGCGCTTTGCGCATCCGCGGCCGCGGGGCTGCAGGGGGCATCAGGACTTGGCCTGCCAGCAGGTGCCCCTACGGGGATGTCTTGTTCTACACAACGTCGCTTTCCGCACCCACGGTTGCCCGCTTAGGCTCGCCTCTTGCGATTTGGGAATTGTGTTCCTACCTGCTCCGTGGTGTTCTCTGCGGTCCTGCCCGGCAGGGCTTCTGCGCTCCGTCGCTTCTTGCACTCTGTTGGGGGAGCCTGGGAGGGCGGCTATCACTTTGTGCGTCTGCAGGGTGTCGGTGGTGTGCGGTGGAAAAAGGTTGTTTCCCGACGACCCTGGGCACCCCTGGGAGCCTCCTGCGGCGAGATGTCTGATGCTCCACTGCAGCCGCGCTGCGCGCCGCGACGGGCGCGGGGGGTCGGGTGGCCCGGGGTGGCCCTAGGACAGGCGGCGACGGGAGCCCGTGTGTCCGCCCGTGTGCAGAGCGGAACAGCGCAGAGAGGGAGCTCTGCTGCTGGGGCTCTGTGGCGCGTGTTGGCCACGGGCCTGCGCCCCAGGACGAGCAGTGCGGCCAGCTCCACGAGCGGCTCGGCGCCCAGGCGGCGGCCCTGAAGCGGGCGGACCAGGAGAAGGCCGCCAGGGGCGCGCGGTGGGGCCGCCGCGAGACCCCCCACGCCCGGGAGGTCGGGGCCGCGCCTGGGCTCCGAGGTCGGGCCACGCCGGGGCTCGGAGGTCGGACCGCGCGGGGGGAGGTTTCTCGCGCCCGGGAGGTCGGGCCACGCCCGAGACGGTGGCGAGGCCGCTAGATCGATCCCTCGTGTTTTTTTTTTTGCTTCCTGGCGGGCCTCCTGCGAGGCCCCCGCCGCCACGGCCGGACTCGGCTCCAAATCTGGGCCAGAGCGCACCTAGGGAGAGGTCCGGGGTGGGGGGCCTCAGAGATGGCAGCGCCGTTTCTCAGCCGCTTTCAGATACAACAGGCTCCCATGAACTGGGCAGAAAAACTTAGCTGGGATTGGAACCAGAACCGGAACTGGCGACGGAAACAGGAAAATAACGGCGCCGGATCTGGCAACAAAGCAGCAGCACGGAACAAGTAGAGAAGCTGCCCAATCGTTTCCAGGGCCCAAGAAGTCTCAGGAGCAGCGGTTTCGGTGTTTTCGCGTCCCCAGAGGTTCTTGGGAAGTTGTTTCGCTCCATGCTCCATTCCTAAGCCCGCGGTGGACAGAGTGACGAGTGGATCGACAGGATGATCGTCGCGCTCTTCCTTTTCGCCTCTTCCTCCCTCTCTCTACAGAAGATGCGCTTGCATGA
>CAUYUJ010002069.1:591227-601227 GCA_963575745.1 Prorocentrum cordatum | reverse complement strand
TGCTTGTGGTGGTGATGATGCCGATGATGATGGTGATGATGATGATGATGGTTGTTATGATGAATATTAGGCTGATTATGATGAAGGTGATTTGCTGATGATGACGATGATGCTGATGACGCTGATGCTGCTGCTGATGATGATGATGATGGCGATTATGTTGTTGTTGCTGATTATGTTGACGATGGTGACGTCAATGACGATGACGACGATGATGCTGCTGATGATGATGATTCTTATGAGAATGGTGGTGATGGTGATGATGATGATGGTGATGATGATGAAGCTGTCGATGATATGATGATGATGCTGCTGCTGATGATGATGCTCATGACGATGACGATGATTATGATGATGCTGCCGATGATGATGCTGATTCTGATTATGATGATGGAGGTGATGATGATGATGATGATGATGATAACGACGACGATGCTGATGATGCTGATGCTGATGCTGCTGCTGGTTTGCTGCTGATGATGGTGCTGATGATGTTGATGATGATGATGGTCACAATGATGCTGATGCTGATGATGTTGCTGATGGTGATGATGATGAGGATGATGATGTTGAGGATGGTGGTGGTGGTGGCGATGCTGCTGCTGATGATGCTGCTGATGATGATGATACTGATGATGATGAGGATGAGGATGATGGTGATGCTGCTGCTGCTGCTGATGATGATGATGATGATGATGAGGATGATGATGATGATGATGATGATGATGATGATGATGATCATGATGATGATGCTGATGCTGATGATGATGATGATGATGATGATGATGATGATGATGATGATGATGATGATGATGATGATGATGATGATGATGATGATGATGATGATGATGACGGGCCGCCGCCGAACATCACCTGCCGCGCGGCCCTGCGCATGCATTGGACACGCGGTGCCGCTAGCCTCACGTCCCAGACGCTGGAATGGGTCGAACTTTGGGTTCGGATGGGTATCGCTCCTCGTGAGTATAGGCGCAGCAGGGGCCCAGAGTGGGCATCTGATCGTATGTACGGGTGTTCCGGAGCAGGGCTTGGACCGTATCATGAGGAATCTTCGTTCGGGGAGTCCCCAGTCCGTTTCCTTTTCAGCCTTTTGCGTCTGCCCTCGCAGCACGCCCCCCCGGAGCACAGTGGCCCCCTCGTGGCAGGTCCGGGGAGGGACGTTGCCGCCCCCCTGCGGCGCATCTCTGGGCCCGCCGAGCTCGTGCGCGAGCGCCCTCGGGCCCGTCCAGGCAGAGGGCGTGCCCTTCCCCTTGTCGTGGGAGCTGGGCCCACCTCGCACGACTCTCACCACCAGCCTGACGCCGCAGCACGGCATGCGAAGACCTTCACGGCCTGAGCGCGCCGAAGCCCCCCCCCTCTTCTCTTCCCCCCCTCTGCGGCCACCTTCCTCTGTGCGCTTTCCGCCTTCGAAGTGCTGAGCCTGCCTTGCAGAGACCCCGCCCAGGCCTCGACGGCGCCGCGCGATCGCGTGGCGCCGCGGCAGGCGAGGCGTGGGGAGCGGGAAGCCGCAGAGCGGGGCGGGCGTGAAAAGGGGCTGGGCTTTCACCAGGAGTTGGGCCCGCCGAGCTCGTGCGCGAACGCCCTCGAGCGCTTCCAGAGAGAAAGGGCGCCCTGCTGTTGTCACGGGGGCGGGATGCCGCAGAGCGGGGCAGACGTGAACGGGGGCTGGGCCTCGACGGGGAGCTAAGATGGGCCAGCTCCGCTGCCGATCCCTCTCTGAGCGCGGGGCAAGCCTCCCCCGCAGGGCAACGGCACGCGCGAGGAGGAGCTGCGGCGAAGGGAGGACCCAGTCTTTTCTTTTTGAAGGTGCCCGCGCCCAGGTCCCTTGCTCCCCCCACGTCCCCCGGTCCTTCCCCCCCCTGCCTGCCTCCTCCTCCTCCTCTTCCTCCTCCTTCTCCTCCTCCCTGCTTCCTCCTTCTTTCTCCTTCCTCCTTCTTCCTCCTTCCTCCTTCCTCCTTCCTCCTCCTCCCCCGCTCCTCCTCCTCCTCCTCCTCTTCTTCCTCCTCCTCCTCCTCCGCCTCCTCCTTCTCCTCCTCCTTTTTCTTCCTCCCTCCCTCCCTCCCTCCCGCCTCCTCCTTCCTCTTCCTCCCTCCCTCCTTCCTGCCTCCTCCTCTTGCTTCCTCCCTCCCTCCTTCCTGCCTCCTCCTCCCTCCTCCTCCTCCCTCTCCCTCCTCCTCCTCCTCCTTCCTCCTCCTCCTCCTCCTCCTCCTCCTCCCTCCTGCTCCTCCTCCTCCTCTTCCTCCTCCTCCTCCTCCTCCTCCTCCCTACGCTCTGCTTCCCTCCAGTCTCGCACTCCCTCCTCGTGAGGCAGCCACGTGGGCCTCAGGCTTGCCTCGGGCTGTCGTGGTGGGGGCGGGGGTGGCGAAGTCCCTCCTGCTCCCGCCCCGTGCTGCCTGAACAGAGGCCTGCTGCTGGAGCTAGGATTAAGTCGGGCGTGTCCCTCTACAGGAGGAGTATTCAAAATAGGAAAATCGTCAGGGAACGTTTTTTCTTCTATGTATGACCACTTGTGGGTATGTTTGGGGATATGTTGCATGTTTTCGTCCAAAATCCGCCTGTAGGAGAAACCGCCCGACCTAAAACTAGCGTGGCAATCATCCCCCCAAAAGATCGATGACCACTCGGACAGAGTTACCGGTGGTGGTCACTGGAGGCAAGGATCCTCCCTGCTCTCTTGACCCCTTCTCCCTGTTCCCTCCTGCCTCCCCCCTGCTTCCCGCCCTGGGAGGAGAGATGTGATGCTGCTGCTGCTGCTGCTGATGCTGCTGCTGCCGCTAATGATAACGATAATGATAATGATACTGATGATGATGATGATGATGATGATGATGCTGATGATGCTGCTGCTGCTGCTGATGATGAACATGATTTTCATTATGCTGCTGATGCTGACTCTGCTGGTGATGAGGTTGTGTTGGTGTGTTTTAGTACTTGTTGTTGTTGTTGCTGCTGTTGTTATTATTGCTGTTGTTGGTGTGGGTGATCGTTGAAGTGATGATGATGCTGTTGCGTGGCGACAGTGCTGATGATGATGGCAGTGACAATGACGAAGATGATTCTGATACTGATGATTCTAATGATGAGGAATCTGAGGATCACGGTGATGCTGATGATGTTGACGATCATGGTGATGATGCTGATGATGTTGATGCTGATGATGCGCATGATGGTGATGACGACAATGATGCTGATGCTGATGATGCTGCTGCTGATGATGTTGATGATGCTGATGATGAGGATGAAGATTATGATTACGACTATGCTTGTGGTAGTGATTATACTGCTGCTTGTGATTTTGATGATGCGGATAATGATGATGGTGATTATGATGCTGATTGTGATGAGTGAGTTGATGATGCTGATGACGATGCTGGCGCTATCGATGAGGATTATTGTGAAGGTGAAGGTGAAGGTGACTAACTGATGCTGATGCTGATAATGATGCGGGTGATGATGATGATGGTGATGTTGATGATGCTGGTTGTGATGATTATTATGATGATGCATTCTCATTCTGACGAAGACGATGGTAATGATGACGACGATGAAGGTGATGATGACGATGCTGATGATGATGCTATTGAGGATGATGGTGATGCTGATGATACCCATCGGTCGTTGAAAGTAGGTATTTTTGGATTCCCAGATTCCAATCTACTTTCAGCGCCTTCCTACTTCAAGAGTCGAATGGTTTTCCCTCTTCCTTCCTCTTCAGGAGGCGTGCGGAAACCCAATCCATTTCCAACGCCTTCCTACTTCATGTTTCTACCTATTTCTTCCGACCGATGGGTACTGGTCATGATGCTAATGATGATGCTGATTATGATGATGATGATGATGATGATGATGATGATGATGATGATGATGATGATGATGACGTTGACGACGATGATGATGCGGCTGATGGTGATGCTGATGATGATGCTGTTGCTTATGATGTTGATGATGATGATCATGATGATAATGTTGATGAGGCTGATTTTGATGATGGTGATGATGTTGATGATGATGATGATGATGGTGATGATGATGCTGATGATGATGATGATGAGGATGAGGATGATGATGCTGATGCTGATGCTGATGCTGCTGCTGCTGCTGATGATGATGATGATGATGATGATGATGATGATGATGATGATGATGATGATGAGGCGCTTGGGCCCCCCCTCTCGTGTTCCAAAAGGTCCCAGCTTCAGAGATCAATGCCGCTTGGACGGCCGTCGCGTAGAGCAAAGCATCACCCAATTGCTTTCTTATTGTATGTGTGTGGTGGGCCTGGCATATGGAGGGCCCGCTATGCGCACTGAGTCAGAGCGTTAGTATGCGGCATCATGATCTTGGAAGCTTTGCTGGTGGAATGTTGAGGATGTTGGTGTTGAAAGCACCGCTGTGGAGTGGATGCCGTCGCATCTCACTTCACGCGCGCCGCTTCTCGCGGCATCCCGCAGCAATGGCGTGAGGGCAGCAAGCGAGCCGACGCCCTGGCACGCAATAGGCGCGAGGGAGCAACCCCATAGCGTCAGAATGCACAGCCTTGACACCGCTGTATCCAGAGCGATGCGCCATGTGCGCCTACATATCTAGCAAGTGTTGGTGACCTCGCATCGGAGAGACAGGTCAGAGACAGGAAATGGCGCCGGAGCAGAAGAAGGGAGTAAGAGTGGGGGACGAGGGAGGGAGGGAGGATGAGTAGGAGAATAATGAGGTTAGTCTGGAAGAGGAGGAGGAAGAGGAGGAGGAGGGTCATTAGGAGGAGGAAGAGGAGGAAGAGGAGTAAGAGGAGGAGGTGGAGGAGGAGGAGGAGGAGGAGGAGGAGGAGGAGGAGTAGGAGGGAGAGCAGCGGAGTACTTCTGTTCTTGGACTTGAGTGACGTTTTCTATACCGTTTTCCACGAGTTCTTCCATAGGCTGCCGACAGACGAGTGCGACCTAAACTGCGTTTCTGGCACCATGGACATACGTGAAAACATGCAATCTATCCATGCTGGTAGACATCGAGAGCATCATCGACGACGAGCACCTTCTTGCATCACTACTGCGGGACATGGGAGGCAAATGCCGACCTCTGGACCGCACCTCGGTGTCCAAAATAATCTTGCTCCCGCTGCAGCGCTCGCCTCATTTCCGCACTTCCGCTCGTTCCGAATCGTGCTCCCGTCATCATTTCCAGTGCCATGTCACGGCATGGTTTTCGGTCCTTCTAAATAGACACCAAATCTAGAAAATGCCCCCCCGAAAAACCATCGGAAGTGATTACGCATTCGGTGTCGATTCGTTGATTTTTGGGTCCGCAGAAGCCCCCTCCCACTTTGGGGCGTCGCCACGCCATGCTATGTCATACTGCGTGTTGATCTTCAGCACCAGTTCTGTGCCATGTGACGCTCTGCCATGCTGCGACGTCCTACTGTGCGGATATATAGAGGAGATCTACGCCATGTTAAAGGATAGGAGGGAGGGGTAGGACGTTAGCTATGGGGCGAGCGTGCCTAGCTTGGCCCACCCCTCCTGCCTTCCCACCTGGAATCGCAGCGGGGGCTTCCAGATGGGGCGGACCGCTGGGGACACCCTGGGGCCAGGGGCACCCGTAGCAGCCCTCTTGGCATCGCTCGGACGTGTGCAGTTTTTCTCGGCAAGGACCATCGAGGAGCATATTTGTCCACCCTGCGAAAAAAAACATGCGCGAAGCTGGAAAATGCATTGGGAATGGACGTCCAAGCGATGGCGAGCCCTCGATAACTGGACGTGCGTCCAGCGCCGTCCTTGTACTCAGCAGCTGCCCTGATCTGGCATTGGCAGTTTGCTGGTCCTGCGCTGGGGAGCCCCTGGTCCTCGGTCATGGACCGTCGGTGCTCTGTTACGTAGGTGCCACGCACTGGTGTAGTTATCGTTTGGTGCTCACTTCGTGCTTGCCTAGCATTGCGTGTTTGAGGCGCGAGCATCCCTGTTATTGCGCGGACTGGTCGGCACGATGAAGAAGGCGACGTTGTTGATAGCGAGGATGACGGAGAGGAGGGGGTGCAGGAGAAGAAGGATCAGCAGGAGGGGGAGGAGGAAGAGGAGGAGGAGGAGGAGGAGGAGGAGGAGGAGGAGGAGGAGGAGAAGGGGGAGAAGGAGAAGGTGGAGGAGGAGGTGCAGGAGGAGAAGGAGCAGCAGGAGGAGGAGGAGGAGGAGGAGGACTTCTGTGGATTTCTCTCGGGACGCAGTCCCGTCCAGGCCCAGGGCTCGGTGCCCAGGCCTCGCTCGCCGCGCGGACTCGCGGCGGCCGCGCCGCGCGGACCCGCGGCCTATCTTTGCGTCTTGGCGGCCCCCTTTGGGCCCCCAGACCTTCTCTCTTCTTTGCGACTGGCAGCCCCCTTCTGGGCCCCAGACCTTCTCTTTTTTGCGACTGGCAGCCCCTTTTGGCCCCCAGGCCTTCCCTCTCCTTGCCCGCGCCCAGCGCCTGCGTCGGCGGCCCCGGCGCAGCCGAGCGGATCATGAGATTTGTTTCGGCCCCCCAAACGGGGGATGAGGATCCTCTCCCGTCTCTGGGCTCCGGGCTCTCCTCCTGGGCTCTCCGACCTTCTGCTGCTCGCCAACCGCCCATGTCCCTGGATCCGGCCAGGGCCATCCACCCCTCGGCCGTGTCGGCCTACGCGCAGGCTGTGCCTGGACCCTCCTCTTGTCCACATGCTGCTGTGGTGTCGATTCCTTTCCACTTGGGTCTGGTAGGCCTTCAGCTTGTGCTCCATGCCTCTCGAAGCCTTCCTGCCACGTGCTGCTTGTGGCTTCTGGCTGATCCTCGGGTTGCCGTCCGCCTCAGGCCTCGCGACGGTTGCCGCGCAGTACCAGCAGAACCATATTTTCGCCCTCGTTGCGTGTCTCATGTCATGTGTGGGGTGTGTAGCCGTCGTTCCTGCCAATATTTGACGTCGTCGGAATCTAGCTCCTTCCGATGTCCGTTGACATTTCTTCTTCAGCCATTCTTTCAGGACCTTCTTGCTGTAGCCATAGTTCGCACATGGCTCGGCACACAATCTGCATGTCCATCTGCGTTGTTCTCGGGTAATGTTGTGCGTGCTGTTCGCAACCAGCTGCTCCATGTCTTCTTCGTCTTTCCCTCGTCTTTCTTCTTGTTCTTCTGCTTTCTCAATGGCTTTTGCCGTTGCTCTGCATATTCTTCTTCGGATCAAGTATCTCACCGCGTTGCCCCAGTCGTAGCAGTCCTGCTCGCCGCTCCTGGGGATGCTATGCTGCTCCGCTGCGCCACCTGCCAGTTCGTCTGCTCGTCTACTGCCCTCCCATGCAGCTCTTGGGTATTTCTTGAGCTGTGCTTCCTCCCAGTCCACGTGGCTTTCGATGTGCTGGACGTTGATGTGTGCTTCGCCTCGGCTGTGGCCTTTCCCAGCTTTCTCCAGAGGTCGCCGTTCGTCCCCATGAATGCCTTGTTACGGTGCTTCATCCTCCTCCATCCTCGGCAAAGTACGTCGGAGTTTGTCCAGAAGGTCGCGTCCCCCGCAGAGTGAGCCATGGCGTCGATCATCGCGTACAGCTCCGCTCTGTTGTTGGTTTGCCTTGGCCCTGGGGGTGGTCATGGTCTTTCGTCCAGGATGGTGAGGTTGTGCTCACGTTTTGCAGTCCAGCCCCATCCGCATCTTTTGTATATTTTGTCAGCCGCATATTTTCCCCCGCTGCCGTCACCGCATATGTATAGTGGATATTCGCCTACTCCCTTGAGCTTGATCGCGTTCTTCGCCTCGTAGCTCAGCGGCAGCTGCTGGTCGTCCTCCGTCGTGCATTCTGCTGGTGTTGTCTAGCTCGTAGGAGGTATGCCTCGTAACCAAATCGCTGGTAGAACTTATGCTCCTCTGGCGTGCTTTGCCAGGTGCTCTGTGGCTGCGTAGTCCTTGTGATCGGTCTTCTGGCTGCACGTTTCCCATTTCCTGTGGTAATCCGTATCCAGCACTCCGCACTTGCATAGGCTGTCTGCACCGAAAGCTGCTGCTAGTCGGGCTCCTGTCCAAGGACCTCCGCATACCGCAGCCAGCACGACCCCATAGTCCTGATACTTGCCGTCCTTCTTCAGCTTGTTGATCTGCTTTCTGATGTCGGTGAAGTCTGCTCCTTGCTCTGATTCTTTACTGTGGTGTCGAGCTGCTTTCCCCCAGATGTTGCGCTCTACATCCTTCATGACTTGGTTGATCACATCGGTCGGGTGCTCCTCATGGCCGTTGTCCATTGCCCATTGGTCACCGGTGCTGTCCGTCCACCCCGCAGGTGATGTCGGGTTCCATCCTAGCTCGCTCAGTTGCAGGATCAGGCTCCCGATGATGCCTCTTCTTTTCTTCCACCTTCCCCTTCTGGTGCCTTGCTGCATTCTTCTTTTGATGATTGGCCATGCTTTGTGGACTGACTCGTGCACTTCAGGATGTCGCGCCCATAGGTCGAACCATGCTGTGAGCTGGGCTCGTGGTGCCGTCCGTGCTGGATCGCTGCCCTCAAGTGCGAGCGGCGTGCTCAAGTATCTCCCCGTCCAGGTTCTCCGTAGTGCCTTACTGTACTGCTTCCTGATGTTCTTCAGCTTCGATGGTGAGCTTCCGTATGCTTTGCATCCGTAGAGCAATGACGCCATGGCTCCTTGCTCTACTACGCCTTTGATATGCTTGGTGTTCAACTGCCTCAGCATGCGGCCGACCATGTTGAAGCGTCTTCCTGCCTTTCTCGCCCTCGCACGGTGTGTTTTCCTTGCAGTGGTTATGCGCGCTCCTCTGTCAAGCCCTAGGTCGCGCCCTTCTTTGACTGGCTTAACTTTGATGTTCCTCTTGGCGAGCTTCTTGACGATGTTGGCTGTGCTCTTTGCCGTGGGGCCGAACACCACCGACTCATCTGCCATCTTCAGGTTGCTTCTTTCCAGCTGCTCCTTTAGCGAGGTGACGTGCATGACGATGTCCTTTTCCGTCGATGCTGTGCTCCCCGTCGCTCTCAGGCTGATGTCGTCGAACCAGATCCGCGGGTTGGAGCTGGGTTCGTCGTTCAGGACCTCGCTTGGTTGTTGCTGTGGCGCGAGCCTGCAAGTAGGGACTTGCTGGCAAGCGTGTGCTCGCTGTAGCAGCCCTCTCGTCCGAGTATTCGCGGTGTTCTGTGCTGGGGCATCGCCATGGCCAGGATCAGCGGTGGGAAGTTGCAGTGCTGGGCTGCCTTCGCCGTGCAGCCGAACCCGACTCTGTCGTAGAATCTCTAGATGTCGGTGAGCGCCCCCGCTGTGGCCGCCCCCAGCGCGTCCGCGGTCTCGTCGCCGATGATCCTCAGCATGGCCTCGCTCAAACAGCTCTGCCCAGGCACTGCAGCGTCCCAGGGCATCTGGACCTGCGTTACTCATTTTCGTACTTCTTCGCGGTTGAGTAGCTCCAACAGCGCCCGAACCAATTGAGTAGCGTCAGTGCTCTGTCTCCACCCGTGCAGGTCGCATTGTGGCCAGGCTGGCTGTCACCTTTCGGCTCCAGCATGATGATCGCCCCCACTACCTGCCATGGCCAAGCGATCGCCTCCTCACATTCGTTGTACATGTTCACGAAGCTGGCTCTGCCCTGGGGTGGGGGCCTCCTCAAGTCCGACATGCGCATCTGGTCTACTCCCTTGCCCTTGTCGGGTGCTCCTTGTATGGCCTGGTCCACCTGCTCCACTATCCATCTCGGTGTGGGTGTCGCGGCCGCTACCTGTCGCAGGTCACGGAGGCGCGCGATGTCCTCTTCGTTGTGGCCCTTACCCCAGATGTCCTCGAAGATCTCCAGCTTGGCGTTACGCTTGCCCACTGGTGAGTGGCGCTTGTCCGTCTGTTGCAGCACTTCCTGCTTGTACCGCTTGATGTCTTTCGTGATGTTGTGCGTCTTTCCTGGTGACTCCTTGGCCGTCTCCGTGAGCCACCTGATGTATGCCTTCCTGCCTTTTGCAATATCCTCCTTGATTGTTCTGTGTTTGCTGTTCAGCCTGTATGCGCATGCCTT
>CAUYUJ010002069.1:543727-583727 GCA_963575745.1 Prorocentrum cordatum | reverse complement strand
CCCGCACCGGCTCGAAGGTCAGGTGCGCCCGCAGGGGCCCTTTCGATAATCCTCAGGACGTGTGTGAGCCCATGGTGTGCTTACCCCGTCTTGCCCCGTTCGGCTCCGCCGATAAAATCAGCACCCAGCTTGTGTAGGCCTCCTCTCCCTCCTGCCCTTCGCGGCCGCCCTCCTCCCTTCCCCCCTCTTGCAGCCAGACAGTTGGTGCCGCACCTTAGCCCGATTCACTGGAGCGCGCGAGCGGATTGCCTCTGCCGCGCTGCGACGTACAACGTGTCGGCCTTCACTGTGCCGCCTGCGTCGTGTTGAGGGGCCTCGGTGGACACGCACACTGGGTATCGTTTGACCGATCCCTATCCCCAGCCCTACCCCCATCCGGATCCCCACCACCATCCCGCACCCCCGGCTGGGGATGTGCCCTTCGAAGAACCGAAGGGGAACAGCCCATATATCCCCATCCAGGGGGGCAACTCGGCCGATGGGGCCCAGGCCACGCCTAGTGGGGATAGGGATCGGTTGAACGGTGCTCACACACACGGTGGCGCCCGCACGCGTTCTGAGGCTCCTCGAGCTCGCGAGGGCGCGGGGCTCAGGTGCCCCCCCCCCTCAGTGGGGCATGCATAGGCGCCCGCGCCGCCGTACGCGCTCTGAGGCTCCTCGAGCTCGCGAGGGCGCGGGGCTCGGGTGCCCCCCCCCCCCCCCCCCTCTCCCCAAAGTGGGGCACGCAGGGGCGCCCGCCGACCGCCGGGTCGGCGGTGTGCCCCAGCCGGCCTCCTCGCTGCGCGCGCGCGGCGCTCTGCTCCCGACCTGCGCTGCGGAGCGCCTGGTCGTGCCACGGCGGCCCCTCCGCCCCTCCTTCCCTTCCTCCTCGGCCCCCTCCTCCTCCTCCTCCTCCTCCTCCTCCTCCTCCTCCTCCTCCTCCTCCTCCTCCTCCGTCCTCCTCGTCCTGCTGCCGCTGCTGCTGCTCCTCCTCCCTCCTCCTTTTCCTCCTTCTCCTCCCCTCCTCCCCCTCCTCCTCCTCCTCCTCCTCCTCTCCTCCTCCTCCTCCCTCCTCCTCCTCCTCCTCCCCTCCTCCTCCTCCTCCTCCTCCTCCTCCTCCTCCTCCTCCTCCTCCTCCTCCTCCTCCTCCTCCTCCTCCTCCTCCTCCTCCTCCTCCTCCATCTCTCTTCCTCATGAGCAGCTCCTCCTGTCGCAACCCCCAGACGTGCCGTCAGGGCGGGCTGGGCGTTGTGCCTGAGAGCTCCTCACAAGTTGTGATCACGACGCATGGGATCGACAGCGCAGTCGAGAGTGGAGGGCGGGCCGTGTTCAAACTGTAGCGCTCGCTTCAGCGCCGCGCGCGCTCGCCTTAACACCCGGCAGCAGCTCCAAGGTTGGAGGGCGCAGGCCGTCTTCCGGCGGGCGCAGCAGAGCCGCGACGCGGCAATCGCAGTTGGGATTTGGGGGGAGCCTGGAGACCTGCACCCGGGTGTCGTGAGCAACATCGCGACGGGCTTTTTCGCTTATGTTGAGTCCGAAGAGATCCGCAGGCAGCAACAACTGGGGCCGATGGCCGGTTCACGATGTCGGCTGTCGGAGGAGGAGGACGATGCGTGAGGAGGCGGAGGAGACGGAGGAGAAGGAGGAGGAGGACTGGTATAAAGCCAAGACGCATCAACGATGTTGCAATGCACCCTCCCTCCAAGTTCCCTCGTCATAGGTCCCATCAAGAAATTATGTTCACTGTGGGAGGTGCCCAATTGGAAGACAACCATCTGAGAAGCCTCTATCCTACCGAAACACCGTTCATTGGAGTCTAACGCCGCGAATCCAGGTGACTGTTGCGTCGTGACAATCTTAAGTTGTGCCATGGAAACAAGTTTTGTGAGTTCAGCACTGTGAGTCAACGTTGCTGTTGCGTCCTGATGCTCTTCAGTCATACCAGAACATGATTCCCGGGACTTCAACCATGTGAACTAGACGAAAATGCATTGGGCTAAGGCGAGAGGGCCATCTTGAAAGGGACCCGCCCTCCTTGTTTGAAGCGATTGCAAACTTAAGATGAATGTGTGCGGCGCACGGCGAGAGCCACATTTTGAAAAGGAACCGCTCTGCTCAGGCGAGAGCCTCATTTCGAATACGACCCGCCCTCCATCATTGAAACTGTTGCGAAGTTTCGATTGGAATGTGCGCGGCGCTCAGACGAGGGCCACAATATGAAGACTGCCCACCCTCCAACCTTGAAGCTGCTGCAGACTTTTAAGGCGGATGTGCCCGGCGCTGAAGCGAGAGCTACAATCTGAAAACGGCCTGCAATCCATTCTTGTTTTTGTTGTCATTGTCCAGCTTCACGATCATAACTTGCGAGGAACTCTCAGGCGAATCGCCCGTCCCGCTTTAGCGACACGTCTGGGGGTGCGGCATGAGGAGTTCTTTATAAAGACAGGGATGGAATGAGGAGGAGGGCTGCAACACAATTCCTGAGACTTCAGCGCCGCGAATCAATGTTATTGTTTCGTCCTCACGTTCCTCAATCGTGCCTCAATCGTGCCAGATCACCGTTCCTGGGACTTCAACCATACGAAGCCCTGAAACTGTGCCACGCTTTCAAAGCGATTGTGCGAGGCGCTAAGGCGAGAGCCGCATGTAGAAAATGAGCCACCCTCGATGGTTGAGCCTGTAGCATTTTTCAAACTAGTGTGCGTAGCGCTGAGGCGGTAATATTTTGGAAGCCCCCTCCCTTCATCCTTGAAGTTGTTGCAACATTTAAGACGAATGTGCGCGGCGTGAAGCTGAGAGCCACATCTTGAAGCACATCCGCCCTCTATTCGTGAAACTGCTGCAAACTTCTAATGCGAAAGCCCGCGGATCTCAGGCGAGAACAACACTTTGACACCCACGTGCCCTCCATCCGTGAAGCTGTTGCAAACTTGCGCGGCGCTAAGGCGCGAACCACATTTTGAAAACCGCCCGCCCTCCATCCGTGAAGTTGTATCAGACTTTAAGACGAATGTGCGTAGTGCCCAGGCGAGAGCAAATTTATGAAGACGACCAGTCCTCCACCTTAACTGTTGTCGTTGCAGATTTTAATCTTCAGGATCCGAAGTGGTAGGGACGTCTCAGGCGAAACGCCTGGCCCGCCCTACGGACGCGTCTGGGGGTGCGACAGGAGAAGTTGTTCACAAGGAAAAAGGGATGGAGGATGAGGATGAGGATGAGGAGGAGGGCAGAGGAGGGCGGAAGTGGAGGACTGAATCGGAGGAGGAGGAGAAGGAGGAGGAGGGGGAGGCGGAGGAGGAGGAGGAGGAGGAGGACCAGGATGAGGAGAGGAACAGGAGGAGGAGGAGGAGGAGGAACAGGAACAGGAGGAGGAGGAGAGGACAGGAGGAGGAGAAGGACGAGGAGGGGGAGAAGGAGCAGGAGGATGAGGAGGGGGAGAAGGAGCAGGAGGAGGGAGAGGAGGAGGAGGAGGAGGAGGAGGAGAGGAGGAGGAGGAGGAGGAGGAGGAGAGAGGAGGGAGAGGAGGGGGAGGAGGAGCAGGAGGAGGAGGAGGATTGAGGAGCAGGACGAGGTCGTTGGACGGAGGACGGTGGACGGCTGGCACGTCGCGGTGCTGGCAGGCGGCCTACGCGTTGTGAACGTCCACGGTGCCGCATGCCGCGGCGCCGCCGCCAGCGTGCCCGCCGACCGCGCACGGCGTGGCCGCCGGTCCGGGTCCGCCGCAGGTCGCCGAGGGCGACCTCGAGCGCCAGCGCCGGGAGATGGAGCGACAGGATCCGTCCGTGCTCCGCCCTTCTTCATCCTCCGTCGTCTCTCCGGCTCTTCCGTCGTCCTCCGTCGTTCTGTGTCCTCCGTCCTCCTCCCTTCCCTCGTGGCCTCCTCCTCCGGCTTCTCTCCTCCTGCCCTCCTTCCGCCGCCTCCTACGTTCTCGCACTCCGTCGCTCTGCTGCTGCTGCTTCTCCTCGTCCTCCTCCTCCTCCTCCTCCTCCTCCTCCGGCGGCCCGGGGCGCCTCTGGCCCTTTGCTTGCTGCTGCTCCTTCTCCTTTCTCGTGCTCATCTGCCTCCTCCTTTCTCTTCCACGTCTTATATCTTCCTCCTCCTCCTCCTCCTCCTCCCTCCTTCTCCTCCTCCTCCTCCTCCTCCTCCTCATCCTCCTCTCTCCTTCTCCTCGCTCCTCCTCTCCCTCTCCCTCCTCTACCTTCTCCTGTTCCTCCTCCCCCTCCCCCTTCTTCTCCTTTTCCTTCTACTCAGCTGCAGGATTGGGAGGTAAATGCGTTGCAGCAAGAAGAGGTCTTCCCCCTTTTCCTCATCTGCTTCTACTCCTCTCTCTCCTTGTCCTGGTCCTTCTTCCATCGACCCACGACGTCGTATTTTTTCGCCGCGTGCCCCCTGAGAGCTCCAGTAGAGGGAAACAATTAGTGAACACCCCCCCTGGCCCCCAAACTCAAAGTTGGCACGCGCGGGGGGAGACTGCGGTCGGGGTGCAACTCATCAGACCCACCACCAACTTTGAATATTGGGGGGAGGGGGAGGCGTTCGCAGATGAATGCGGCATGAGTGTTCGCTATTTTTTTCCGAGGCCTGTCTGGACTGGACCTCTTCTCTGGGTCCGGCTCTGCATCGCAGGTCGTTGATTCACGGCCCTCGGACCGCGCGGGGGCCCTCGGAGCCCGGAAACGCCCCAAGAACCTCCCGTTGTGATTTTTGTCCCGACGCGAGGGGGTCTGTGTCCCACCCCTGCCGCCACCCCTTCCTCCACCCGCCCCTCCCTCCTCATGACCCCCCCCCCCGCCTTCTCCTCCTCCTCCTCCTCCCTCCTCCTCCTCCCTCCTCCTCCTCCTCTCTCCTCTCCTCCTCCTCCTCTCCTCCTTCTCTTCCTCCTCCTCGTCCTCCTCCTCCTCCTTCCTCCTCTCCTCCTCCTCCCTCCTCCTCCTCCTCCTCCTCCTCTTCCTCCTCTCCTCCTCCTCCTCCTCCTCCTCCTCCTCCTCTTCCTCTTCTCCTCCCCTCCTCCTTCTCCCTCCTCCTCCTCCTCCTCTTCCTCCTCCTCCTCCTCCTCCTCCTCCTCCTCCTCCTCCTGGGCTCCAGTGCGCGGTCGTGCCTCTCGCCACCCTGGCCGCCGGCGCGGTCGCGTGCCGCGGCCGCGACGGCGCACGTTTCGGGATGGGGGCCGAGCTGCCCGCGGAAGCGCGCCGCCTCCAGTGGCGCTTCGGGGGGAGGAGGAGGAGGAGGAGGAGGAGGAGGAGGAGGAGGAGGAGGAGGAGGAGGAGGAGGAGGAGGAGGAGGACGAGGAGGAGGAGGAGGGTCGTGCAGGCGCCAGGGGCGGTAGAGCGCGGGCGCAGGCGCGGTGAGGAGAGACACGTTGCCCGCGGCGACGTGCGAGGAGGAGGAGGAGGACGAAGTGGAGGAGGATAAGGATCAGAACGAGGATGAGGATGAGGATCAGGACCAGGAGGAGGAGGAGGAGGAGGAGGAGGAGGAGGAGGAGGAGGGGGGGGGATGAGGAGGAGGATGAAGAGGAGGAGTGGGAGGGATGATGGTGATGCTGCTGATGATGATGCTGCTGATGTGCTGCTGCTGACGGCGATGATGATAATGATTCTGGCAACGATGCTGATGCTGATGCTGATGAGGATGCTTTCTGATGATGCTGATGCTGATGCGGATGATGCTGATGATGATTATGAGGATGAGGATGAGCATGATTGCGACGATGATGATGCTGATGCTTCTGATGATGACGCTGCTGATGATGATGCTGCTGCTGGTGATGATGACGGTGATGAGGATGATGCTGATGATGATGGTGATGATGATGCTGATGCTTCTGCTGCTGCTTCTAATGATGATGGAACTGCTGACGGCGATGATGATGATGATGATGATGATGATGATGATGATGATGATCATGATGATCATGATGATGCTGATGATGATGATTCTTATGGTGGTGGTGATGCTGCTGCTGATGATGACGACAATGATTCTGCTGCTGCTGATGATGAAGAGGATGATGCTGCTGCTGGTGATGATGATGATGGTGATGATGATGGGATGATGATGATGTCAATGCTAATGAGGCAGATGATGATGCTGATGGTGATATTGGTGATGATGTTGAGAACGACGGCGACGACGACGATGATGCTGATGATGCTCACGCTGATGATGATTCTGATGATGATTCTGCTGATGCTGAGGAGGCTGATGATGATGCTGATGAGGAGGAGAATCCGGTGGACGGTGATGACGATGATGCTGCTGCTGATGATGACGCTTCCGATGACGACGATGATAATGATGATGATCATGACGATGCTGATACTACTGATAATAATGATGATGCTGCTGATGATGATGATGCTGATGAAGGTGATGCTGTTTATGCTCATGAGGCCGATGATGATGCTGATGGCGTTTCCATCCTGATGCTGATTAGTCTGATGATGGTGATGATGATGGTGCTGATGCTGATGAGGATGATGATGGTCATGGTGATGATGACGATGCTACTGGTGATGATGCTGATGAGGATGATGCTGGTGATGCTGGTGATGATGCGGATGATGCCGATGATGATGATGAGTATGATGATGATGATGATGATGATGATGATGATGATGATGATGATGATGATGATGATGATGATGTTAATGCTGATGAGGCTGAGGATGCTGATGCTGATTCTCATGCTGATGATGATGACGGCGACGACGATGATTATGATTCTGCTGATGATGATTTTGCTGCTGATGATGCCGATGAGGAGTGGAAGGCTGATGACGATGATGACGATGATGATAGTGACGATGATGCTGCTGATGATGATGCTGCTGATGATGATGATGACGATGACGATGCTGATGATGACGATGATGATGCTGATGATCACGATGATGTTGCTGATATGATGATGATGCGGATGAGGATGCTGATTGTGATTATGAGGATGAGGACGATGATGATAACGACGATGTTTATTATGCTTCTGGTGATGAGGCTGATGATGATGCGGATGACGTTGATGATGCCTGCGCTGATGCTGGTATAGATGCTGATGGTGATGACGATGTTGACGATGATGATGCTGCTGCTGATGATGATTTTGATGATGCGGATGCTGCTGATGATGATCATCGTGATTATGATGATGGTGATGATGATTATGGTGTTGATGATGAGTATGATGATGATGATGATGATGATGACGATGATGATGATGATGATGATGATGCCGATGCTGACGATGACGATGCTGTTGATGATTATGAGACCCGGGGCAATCAGTCGCTTCGAGCCGAAATCGCAATGGAGAGGAGGAAGGGCAGGAGCAGGAAAAGGATGAGGGGGAAAGGAAGCATTCTTCGAGAAGTCTTTGGTCAGGAAGGCTGCTTCGCGGATTTTTGTGGACGTGATAGGCTGGGCGTCCTGGATGTTTCTGTGAAGCCGTTTGCAGGGGTCGTGATGTTTCGGGGCCCTCTTGAAGGCCCCTTGGAACACATGGCGCTGTCGATTTGAAGGTATTGGCGTTAAGAGCTTTGGCTCGCTCTTGGGAGCCTTGACGTCGGAAGAGTCCTGCGTCACCCACTTGCTTGTGAGAGGTGTCTCGGGGCTCTCATGGAGGCCGGTTGGGGGTGAGGGCAAAGGCGCTGAAAATGGCTCTCCGGACCGCTCCCGGGGTCCACCCGACGCTGTTTTCCTCACGGGGTTGTTTAATCGGCGCGGGCGCCCAAAAGCGGCCTGCAGGGGCCGACGACGACGAGCGCCTCCAAGCCTAATGAGAGGTCCAAGCAACTGGGGTATGAAGTATCGGTAGGCAGTGGTACCCACATGTCCCCAGAGTGGCGGCGTTGTGCCCCTGACGTCGCGGCGTCGTGGTGCCGACGCTGCAGCTGAAGCGGGCGCAAAGTGGATGGCCAGGAGAGGTAAGGCTGGAGCAAGCGCCAGAAGCATCGACGGACCAGAATATGACATCCGATCAACGCGAGGTGCCGGGACACTTCCTGGGGTCCACGCGCTACAGTTTTTCGCGCCGCGTGCAGCCGTGGCGACGAGGATCCGATCAAAGCAAGGTGCCGGGACCCCTCCTGGGGTGCACGCGCAACAGTTATTAGCGCCGCGTGCAGCCGTGGTGACGAGGATTGGCCCGCGACGTGATCTGCGACGGCGACGCCGAAGAAAACAAAAGTAAAACATCTGCTGTCCATCGTCACGATTTGCGCGCGTGTCCATCTGCACCGCTGCTCGTCCTGCGTGCTATTGTTTTCCTCCGCCTCCCCCGCCCCGTGACATCAAGGTGGGGGGGGCTATCTGGGGAGCATTTTGGGGCATTGGGGGGATGGCGAAGTCTAGGATTCGTTTGCTTTCCGGGCTGTCTTGGGGCCCTCTTCGATTTCTAGAGGCCTTGACCCATCGGCGTCCCTTCGGGGGCCGTTGACAGGCTTCCTAGGGGCGGGGTCCCTTCGAGGCCTCTTGGGCCTTTTCAGGGCATGCCTTCGGGGCCAGTTGGGCTTCCCTGGAGGGACTCAGGGAGGGCCTCGCGGGGGTTTCTGGGAGCCTTTGGACGGCCTTCGGGGGCCGCTTGGGGCCTTCGGCCCATCCCCTCACCGTGCCTGGGTTGTGGTTCAGAAGCCTCTTGAGTGTTCGTTGGAGTTCCGTGGGGAGCTTCTTGGAGGCCCCCTGGGGAGGTTCTGGGCAGCAAGTTGGAGGCCTCGTGGGGAGCTTTTTGGAGGCTTCTTCGGCGCCTCCTGGAGCCTTTTTGGGGCCGTCTTGGGGCCGTCTTGGGGCCTTGTGGGGCCTTCTCAGGGTGGAAAATGTGGCATTTGAAGGTGTGGTCGCCCTTTTGGGCCCTCTTAGGGTATTCTCGGAGCCTTTTTGGGTTCTGTTGGGCGCCTCTTGGGCCGTCTTCGGGCCTTCAGAGCTGTCTTGGGACTGTCTTGGGGCCGTCTAGGCTGTCTTGGAAGGTGCCCGGGGGCCAGGGAGGAGCGTCGAAAAAGGTATCGGAAGGCGCGGGAAGGGCCATCCGGGGGCCTGGGGCCCAGGGAGGACCGTCAAAAAAGGTATCGGTGTGTGTGTGTGTGTGTGTGTGTGTGTGTGTGTGTGTGTGTGTGTGGGCCATCCGATTTTTTTCTTTCCAGGATGTGTAATTATATGGATATTTCCGAGAGCGGCAAACCGCGCGGGAAGTTCTCGCACACATTGATGCGTTGCAGGTTCGGCAAAGGTTCCAAACAGTGCACGTGGGTTTGATTCAATAGGGTGACAACAGGCGTTCTACGCGGGGCCTTCTCTCGCAATCGGGGAAACGTGGCGTTTACGCAGGCTGAATGTGCGTTCGTCTGGATCCTTCAGTGCGCCGCAATGACAAAACCAGGCCCAATTATCTTCGCGCCCATGAAGAAGCAGCACTTCCATCAATATCACTATGACCATATGCTCCCCAGGAGTTGTGGATTGATTCCGAGTCTCAGGACGACCATTTCTCTTCTCTCGAACAATGCACTACCATGACCACGACCACTGGCATTTCAACCCTCACCGTTGCACCGCAGAGACTCGCATCCGTTACTTTGCGCTCCCACAGGCTCTTCCCGACGGCTACCACTTCAAGGGCTACTTCTAGTTCCCCCGCTGCCACTCGCGCCGCCGTTATCACCGCTACTACCACTATTGCTGCCACAACCCATGATCCAATAGTGTGAGTACAACCCGTGCAAGTTCCAGCTTTCTCGTACCACCGACAGCCAGAAGTGTCGCCATGTGGGTGGCTCCACTAGCATATCGCGAGGCACTCGCATGCAAGACTTCTGTGCCCCTTTCCTGCCCCTTTCCCCTATCGTTTCTCTGCTTCCCCACCACTGGTCTGTTTTGGTTTGGGATACCACCAACCATCGCGCCAGCACGGGGCACGCATTGTGTGAATACTTGGCGGTGCTTTTCCTTTTAGCCTGAGGATTGTTGCTCGTACCTGAGCATCGGTCGCCCTCCGACGTGCGGCTGTTCTGGCTTGGTATTCATGATATCTCCTCTCTCTCTCTACCTCTATCCTTCGTTCAATTGGGTGTTCGGTGTCATCTTGTGCAACGATGCTGGCTTGCCTGGCGGTCTTCCGTCTCACGTTGGCCACACAGCGCATGCCGCTGTTGCGAGGGGGAGGGATCCCATAATCCTACTGTGCGAAGAAGCCTCTGTCGCAGCGCTAAGCCCGCAATACCGACGCCTGGTGCTGTCACGATGAGTGACTGCTCCCAAGGACGAGGGGTGGCTTCCTTCTTCATGCTTTCCATTTCTACCGTTTCGGCTTGTGCCATTACCCTTACACTGGAGTCTGCAGTGAGGGCCACACTCTTCCTGCAGCCCATGGGTGGAAGCAGAATCTAGACAAAGAAGAACACGAAGACACATGACAATAACAAGACAACGACTACTAGTAAACTAATAAAGCAATACAAATATCATCATTCACTACAATATAAACAATGTAATTGAGAGTAATAATAGCAATGCGAAGAATGATATCAAGATTAAGCATCACAATGCTATTCATACTAATCGGAAGAATATGTGAAATAAGGAGGGATGGGGGAGGCATCCCCCGACCCCCCCCTCTGCGAAGCCTCCTCCCCAGGCACAAGCTGGCGGGCATGGCCGCGGAGCTGCCGCCGTGCGCGCAGGGCATTGGCAGGCTGCGCTTTCGGCGGCGCTCGGAGGTCGAGGGGATTCGAGCAGGGGGTCGACTAAAGAGTTTATGTTCCCCCAAATCATCTTTCTCGGCGAATCTACGGACAAGTACTTCGAATTTTCAGTAGATGTTCGAACATCCTAGGCATTCGTCGTATATTCGATGGGGAACATCAGTTTTTAGGCAAGTGAATTCTGTAGTCGATCCTCTACTCGAGCGATGACCATCGGCGGCGTGCGAGGGGGGGAAGTGAGAAGGAGAAGGCCTTCCCAGAAGGCGGCGGGACTTCTCAGAAGCCCTCGCGCCTTCTGAGAAGTGTGCTGACTCGTCGGGGAAGGCTGACAAGGCTTTTTCAGAAGGCCTAGGGACCTCCGAGCCTTCTGAGGAGGCCTTCTCCTTCTCACTTCCCCCAGGGCTCGCCGCCGAGACCATGACCAAGATGCTGCCCCAGACATGCTGGCGTCGATCACGAATCGCGACGGAAGGTTTTTGGCGGTCTTCGGCTTCCGGGGGCCTTCGCCGGGCCCTGGGGCCGTCAACCCACCGTCAGCACAACAACTCGGGATGGAGACCCTGTCCTGGGGAAGAGGGTCAGAACTTCTGGGGACCCCGTATCGAGCAAATCCAAAGACGTCGCACGTCTGGGGACCACGATATCGCGGTACCTTGTCGACGTCGGTTTTGGCCATGGCCCATGCCGGCCGCCCCACGAGTGGATGGTGACCAGGATGGACGATGTCCAAGATCGCTACCTACGTTTCCGCATCCAGTCTTGGTCGTGGCCCCCGTTTTTGTTTGTCTCCAGGAGGGGGCCAGTGCCAGCGCGCTCAAGAGAAGCGCCAGCGCCGCCTCCGGGCTGGACAGGGCCAGCTCGGGGCTCTCCACCGCCAGAACATGCCCACATCCACCGCTGCGGAGCCGTCCCCTGGGATTTTTTGAGTGCTAGATCTAGACGCCTGCCCGCCCGCGTGGGCGGGCAGGCGTCCACATCCATCTCTCCCTGCGTCCCCAAGACACGACCTCGCGGCAGTGGATATGAAAACATCCTGGCGGGGCAGGCTCGGCCGGCTCCAGAGCCTCCACCCGAGCCTCCCCTGCATGCACGCCGACGACGACGCTTGGTGGCCCCACAGCGGCACGCCGACCAGCGCGCTGAACGGCGGCTCGGTGGTCGAGGGCATCGGGTCGAGGCTCGACAGCCTCCGGCTGGACGTGCTCAGGAGCCGACTGCGCGTCAGAGAGCGGCCCTTCTACTGGCGTCGCCTCCGGCGCGCGGCTCTCGGGGGGGCGCGGGGGCCCGGGGAGGCAAAGAGATACCCCTCTACAGTCGGGGCGCTGAAGAGGGAACCCTTTTCGTTGGGGAGGGGCTCCGTGTTCCTTGATCGTTTTACGGTTTGGCTTGGGTTTTCCTGAGGTTTTCGACGGGAAATCCAAGCTTCACTTTTGGGATCCAGGGGCCTCGTTCCTGATTCAGGGTTCCTTAGGTCAACGCCCCGACTCTACCGCTGCTCGTGCCTGGAGGGCCCGGGTCGCCACGGCGGGCTGCTCCCTGGAGTTCTGGCCAGAGCGCGCCCCGGGGAGAAGTCCACGGAGCAGCAGCCTCGGCGAGAGTCCCCCCAGCGTGGGGGCCCACGGGGAGGCAGAGAGATACCCGGCCGCTGCTCGTGCTGGAGGGCCCGGGTCGCCACGGCTGGCTGCTCCCCTGGGAGTTCTGGCCAGAGCGCGCCCCGGGGAGAAGAAGTCCGCGGAGCGGCAGCCTCGGCTATAGAGCCCCCCCAGCGTTGGGGGCCCAGCCCGAGCGCGCAGGCCGCTGTGCTGCCGCCTCGCGTGCCGCGCGATATGCCGATCTCTCTGGCGTGTGCGAAAGGGCCCTCTGGGCGTGTGCCCAACAGCCCTGCCCTGCTCGCTTCCTCCTCGGGGTGCGTCTACTACACGGCCTCGCTTGTCGGGGTGGTTCATGGAGGATGACGATTAATAAATGACCGGGGGTCGTGTTCACGCGGCGACGCCCGGGATGACGATTCGAAAAAACCGGCCGCGGGCTGGACAACTATTTTTTTAATCGTTCTCCTCCAGTCAGACAGTTGTGCAGAACTAGCAGAAAACTATTGTTTAATCGATCTCTCCCATTTTTTTATGAATCGTCATCCCGCATTACTCTGGGGGTGGATTTTTTTGCCCTCTAGATATGGCAGGCCGCGCGCTGGAGGCCCCGCTTGCCCAGGGCCGCCCTCCTGCGCGTCAGTGCCCTCCAGGCGGGGCAGCGGCTGCATGGACCTCGGCATGCTCCGCCTGGACCTGCCGCGCCTGGACCTCCCGCGGCTCGACGGGATGCTCCGGCACCCGAGCTTCTTCCACAACGCCTGCGACCGCGAGGCGCGACCGGCGGCGCTCGAAGGGAGGGGCAGGGCGAGGGGGGCGGTGCCTGGGAAGGAGGGCGCCCCCCGGCGGACGACGACGACGACGACGACGACGACGACGGCAACGACGGCAACGTCGACGCGACGACGACGAGGAGGAAGACGACGACGACGACGACGACGACGACGACGACGACGACGACGACGACGACGACGACGACGGCGACGGCGACGACGACGACGACGACGACGACGGTGACGAGGGCGAAGCTTCCCTTCGTTCCTGCTCTCACTGTCAGATTCCGAGCCCAGACCCCCGCCGCCCGTCAATCCGGACCAGCGGGGGCTCCCTGCTGGGGGCTCTGTCCCGCTTGTTTTGTCGCTCGTGGTGCTGGGGCCCTCGACGCTTCGGCCTGGCAGGAGCAGTCCCCCCCCTCTTCCTCCTCTTCCTCCTCTTCCTTCCTCCTCCCCCTCGCCCCCTTTCCTCCTCCTCCTCCTCCTCCTCCTCCTCCTCCTCCTCCTCCTCTTCCTCGCCTCTTCGTTTTCCCTCTCCTCCTCCTACTCCTCCTCCTCCTCCTACTCCTCCTCCTCCTCCTCCTCTTCCAATCCTTTCCTCCTCCTCCTCCTCCTCCTCCTCCTCCTCCTCCTCCTCCTTGGTCGTGTCCGAGCTGTGGAAGCGCCAGGCTCTCGGACAGAAGAGACGGAGCAACACGCGGACGAGCTCCCGGCGGCGGCGTGCCATCGATATACACAGTCAGCCCGCACAATTAGGAAGGACGGGCAACCTTCCCCAGGGTACCCTTGCGTCCTTGCCTCCTCGGTGTATCCGGGGGCCGCTCTGGCGGGCCGACCTCGATCGAGTTCTGTTCCCCTGTCCATTCGCTCTCTCCCCGCTGCACTCCCCCTCCCCGGTCCTCGGACCCCCACCCCGAGACCCGATGCTGCAGGACAAAAACACGGCGCGGAAGATCGCGACCGGAGCCCCCAGACCCTGCTTCTCGGCGGCTTCCTTGGATCCAGATCGATCTGTGATGGGGCGCCAGGGCCCGAAACTGGGGTGAAAGCGCCTGGCGTGAACAAACTGCAACGCCTGGACCTCGGGCCGGGTAGGCAGGGGCCGACTCTCTCCAAGGATTCCCCCGGACATCCGGCGTCTTCGGCAGCAAATCATGGGCGCCTGACTTGCCTTCTTGATTCCGTCTGTAGCGTCGACTCGCGTCGATTAGCTTTTGGGGGTCGCTGAGATAGGGCCGATTTAGCGTCGGCTAGCGTCGATTCAGCATCGATGAGCGTCGATTCGCAAGAGCCGACAAGATGGTTTGGGAGGCTCCCATGAGTTGCCACCGAAGGCGTCACGATTTTTCCGAGACGCGGCCGGGCCCCTGACCTCTCGACCGCTTTCCTGGGACCGGTCTTTCGTCTCCATTTCGTGTTTTGACGGTCCCGAGGCCCGGGGGGCGCCCCGAGAGGCCGAAAGCGATGGAACACCTCCGTCCCGATACTTTCGAGACGCCAGATGTCTGGGTAAGCCCGGGCCGACCCTTTCCAGGGGCCCTCCCCCGCCATCTGCAGCAGCAGCAGCAGCAGCAGCAGCAGCAGCAGCAGCAGCAGCAGCAGCAGCGGCAGCGGCAGCGGGCCTCCCTCGCTCCTGCCTCCAGCCCAGATCCGCTCGAAACCCGCCCCCAGGACTTTCCTGCGCCCAGCCGTGGCGACGAGAGCTCGCGTCGCGAGCACACTCAGCGACGCAGGTTTTTGGCCGGGGTAGTATTTTCGCTCAAGCTGGGCGTTTCTCCTCCATCTTGGTTTCGGGGTCCGTTCTCGGAGACGGATCCCGGACAAAACAGGCGAAAAACTACATCCACCCTCGAAATCAAACGCATGCTTTTTCTGCGACGTGGCGGCGCCCCAGGACCCCAGAATTTCAATGCTCGCGCCGACATTGGCGACTGCAGGCGCAATAGTCGGACCCCGTGGGCCGCGTTTCGCGCGTCGACCAACATGAGCAACTTGCGTTTGTTCGAGGAGGGTTGCAGTCAACCTGGATAGTACGGATGTGCAACCTTCCCAAGGGTACCCTTGCATCCTTGCCCCTTCGGCCGATCCTTGGTGACTGTCGCTGGCGAAGCTTGTTCGGAAAACGTTACGTGGCCCTCCAAGGCCCTTGCATCCTAACCGCGCATCCTTATGATACGGGCCGACTGTATACCCCCAGTGAAGGAGTCGGGAGCTCCGGGGGCTGCAGGAAGGGGCCGCAGACCTGCGGGAGCCCCGCCCCAGACGTGCGTCGTGGCAGAACAGTCACGACGGCAGCTTTGTGGGCCGCCTCTCGGCCTCCAGGGGCCCTCGCCAGGCCCCGGGCCAGTGAAGCAAAAAATTGGCTCCACGCTGATCGTTTTCTTATTCCTTGTTTTGCCGGACGGCGCGGGCCCTCGCCCGCCCTTCCTTCCTTTCCCCCCCCCCATGGAGTAGGCCTTGGCTTGTCTTTGGCACCTCTCTCGAGCAGGTGGGATCTCTCCCCCACAGGACGCACTGCCGCAAACATTGGCTCTGAGCAGAGGGCCGGGGCCAGACCCCCCCCCCTCCCCCTCCCCCCTTCCGCCCAGTGTCGGAACGCCGAATAAGAAAACATTCGCTTGATACGGCGGCATCGGGGGTAGGGTCGAGACCTCGGGGGACCCCTGGACTCCTGCTTTCGATCAGGGGGTCCCCTGCAAAATTGGCGTATCCCCCAAAACTGGTTTGCGCGTCGAAGATCTACAAGAAAGTACGCAGAGTGTTCGGCAGGTCTGCGGGCAGTTCCGCGCATGCGTTCCGGATCCGATGGGAATGCCGACTTTTGGGGTAATTGAATTATTTCTGCAGTCCTTCCCCTGCTCGAGCCTCGGAGCGCCGAGACACCGCGGGCCGGGGAAGAGAGAGGAGGAGGAGGAGGAGGAGGAGGAGGAGAAGGAGAAGGAAGAGGACGCCGACAACCGCGACGAGGACGAGGAGGGGAGGAGGAGGGGGAGGAGGAGGAGGAGGAGGGGGAGGAGGAGGAGGGAGGAGGAGGAGGAGGAGGAGGAGGAGGAGGAGGGGGAGGAGAGGGCCCCCGAGAGGGCGCCCACAGGCCCACGGCGGCGGCGACGGCGCCCTTTCCGTGTGTCCCGTGCGCCCGCCGGAGGACAGCTGGTTCTGGCAGCGCAACCAGGGCGGGTGCTCCACGTGCGCGCCCAGCGAGGATCGGGCGGCGGGCCCCGCGCACACGCCGTTGTCGTCCTCGTCGTCGTCGTCGTCGTCGTCGTCGTCGTCGTCGTCGTCGTCGTCGTCGTCGTCGTCGTCGTCGTCGTCGTCGTCGTCGTCGTCGTCGTCGTCGTCGTCGTCGTCGTCGTCGTCGTCGTCCTCCTCCTCCTCCTCCTCCTCCTCCTCCTCCTCCCTCCTCCTCCTCCTCCTCCCCTCCTCCTCCTGCTCCTCCTCCTCCTTCCTCCTCCTCCTCCTCCTCCTCCTCCTCCTCTCCTCCTCCTCCTCTCCTCCTCCTCCTCCTCCTCCCCCGCCCCCCGCCGGGCCCATCCCGACCCGCGGCGCGCGGCGCGACAGCAGCGCCGCCTGGGGCAGATTCGCCACCGCAGCCCCAGTTTCCCCACCTTTCCCCTGTGCCATATTCTTCGAGCCAGATCTCCAGCCTGTGGGCCTCCTCCTCCTCCTCCTCCTCCTCCTCCTCCTCCTCCTCCTCCTCCTCGTCCTCCTCCTCCTCCTCCTCCTCCTGTCCCCTGTCGAGCCAGATCTCCAGATTTCGAGCGGACCCTATGGGCCGGGCCCCGCCCGGATAAAACGGCGGCGGCGCCCTGGCTTCGAGCGTCCAGTGCTTTCGAGCGCCCCGCTCGAAAACAATGTGGGCATCCCGGGGCCCTATAGGCCGGGCCCCCGCCCGGATAAAACGGCGGCGGCGCCCTGGCTTCGAGCGTCCAGTGCTTTCGAGCGCCCAGCTCGAAAGCGTGCACGTGTTGCTCCCCCCCCCCCTGGCCGAGCCCGGGGAGGGGGGGGAGGGCGCGGCCGTGCCGCTCCTGGGCCACGGGCAGGGCCCGGCTGGGGGCGGTGTGGTCGTCCAGGGCCCCGGCGCCGTGCTTTGCTCTCACGGCGCGGGTCCCTGGAGATGTGTCGGGGGTGGACAGAACCCCCAACAGTGACACGTCGATTAGTGAATTGTCCGTTTTCGGTTCTCGAGAGGGCGCCGTGGCCGTTATTTTCCAGGCTTGCGCCCGCCAGGTTTGGGCCTCAGGCCGTTTTCATTAAACCACGTTTTACTAAAGTGGGGAGTCTGTCCATCCCCGGATGTGGGCTCGAGTCGGGCATAAAACCCTCTACAGGGGGGGTGTTAAAAAAATACCCCCCCCCCACTATATGCCAGGGAACAACCCCTGGGTCTTCGCCAATCGGAAGAACTCAAGCATCGACCTTCGGTCGATCCCAAGTAACGCCCAGATAGAGTCGTGACCCGAACGGAGGAACGGCCCAAACGAAGTCGCCACTAATTTGGCGGTGTGAAACGCGGTCGGATAATACCCTGCGAGGAATTCTCAGGCAATATCGCCGCTCTCAAGCGGCATGAAGATGGATCGGACAATTTTTCTGAGGAAGTCCCGCCCGACTTTCAGATGCCGCGGCAAATTTTCAGATCGCCCTGAAAGGCGATCTGAAAATGTTCTAGCGGAAGTCTCAGGCGGAATCGCATTTTCAGACGCTCACCCCATTTGGCCGTTATGATATTAACAGGGGTGAGAGAGGCATCTGACATTCCCGAATCGGCCCCGAGTCCAACATTTTCCCAGGGCTTCGTGGCCTAACGGGAGGCCAACCGCGTCTTTCTCGATCCCCACGGTCTCCACTTTTTAATCCAGCGGGTTGTAGTAAACAGATAGTATGGGGTCTGGGGACGATGTTCGACTATTTTGGGTTATTTTTGAGGTATTAGTAACATTTTTTCAATCAAAATCCGCCTGTAGGAGGACACGCGCGACCTAAATTGAGGCCCAGATCTCCAGGAGTCCACGCGGTGAGAAACCTCGTGGAAGGGGGCCTCGAACCCAGAGCCCCGACGTCGTAACTTTTTCAGAGCGGCGGCCCCCAGCGGCCCCGACCCACTTCTCGGGGCCGCTTTTTTCCATCCCGAGTGCTTTGTCTGACTGTGCCGAGGCCTGGTGAGCGCCTCCAGAGGCCCCAAAATCCTGGAACACCGCCCGTCCTGATTGTTCCCTGGCTCGAGGAGCTCGTGGAGGAGCGGTCTCGACCCATTGCCCAGGGCCGTTTTTCTCATCCGGAGTGCTTGCCTGACTGTGCCGAGGCCTGGTGGGTGCCTCCAGAGGCCCCCAAAAGCGTGGAACACCGCCCGTCCTGATTGCTCCCTGGCTCGAGGGCTTGTCTGACGGGGCCGAGGCCTGGTGGGTGCCTCCAGAGGCCCCGAAACCGTGGAACACCGCCCGCCCTGAATGCTCCCTGGCTCGCTCGAGGGGGTCGGTGGAGGAGCGGTCTCGACCCACTGCCCAGGGCCGTTTCTCTCATCCGGAGTGCTTGCCTGACGGAGCCGGGGCCTGGTGGGTGCCTCCAGAGGCCCCCAAAAGCGTGGAACACCGCCCGCCCTGATTGCTCCCTGGCTCGAGGGCTTGTCTGACGGGGCCGAGGCCTGGTGGGTGCCTCCAGAGGCCCCCAAAAGCGTGGAACACCGCCCGTCCTGATTGCTCCCTGCCTCGCGAGGGGGGGTGTTTAGAGGAAGGGGCCGGCCTCGGGGCCGGCCCGTCCTCCCGCGGCTTCTGTTGGACTTTTGCTTGGTGTTGCCTATGGCGGCCCGCCGAGGGCCCCCGGGGGGAGAGGCGGGCCGCGGGAGGCAGAGGCAGCCTCGCGCTCCGCCAGCTGCACAGCGCCCGAGAGGCCCCGGCCCCTTTGGGGTCCATTTGTTCTTTCCTCGGCGGCGAGCGAAGGGGGGGGGGGGGAAGTGAGAAGGAGGAGGCCCTCCCCAGACCCCCTCCTCGGCGGCGAGCGAGGGGGGGGGGAAGTGAGAAGGAGAAGGCCCTCGCCACAGACCCCCTTCTGGCAGTGACGACAAGCATCGCGGGAGGTTTTTTTCCGTGCCCTCGGCGTCTGGAGGCCCTCACAGGTCCCCTCGGGACCATCGAAGAACGGCTCGGGAGGAAAAGCCGCCCTCGGGGAACGGGTCGAGACCTGAGGGTCGGCGTTACAGTCGGGGCGCTCAAGAAGGAATCCTTTTCGTTAGGGAGGGGCTCGGCGTTCCTTGATCGTTTTGCAGTTTGCCCTGGGTTTCCTTAGGGTTTCCATGGGAAATCGAAGTTTATCTCATGGGAAAAAGGGGCCTCGTTCCTTATTTTGGGTTCCTTAGGTCAACGCCCCGACTGTATGAAAAAATCGTTTCGTCGGGGATTTGGGTCTCAGACGGCGGCCGCCGCACTTCTCAGAGGCCCTCGCGCGCCCTGAGAGGTCGGCGGGGTCTTCCGGGAAGACTCAGGCAACTTCTCGGAAGGCCGGGGGGTCTCCGAACCTTCCGAGAGGGCCCGCCCCGTCCCGCTTCCCTCCGAGGCCCGAGAACCATCACGTCACTAATTTTGGGCCCCAGGGCCCACTGAGGCCCCAGGGGCCCCAGATGAGAGGAATGATGTTTTTTTTTCTTCCCACGTAAGGACCTCGAAATTCATCACTTCATTAAACCGAACCCAGGACGAAAGTCAGGGGCCGAATTGCTGCTGTGATGCAACATAGGTCTCGTATTCCCCCCTGGGTTCGCTTCCGATTTAGACTCAGATGAATTTACCTGCGCTGAGGCGGAGGGGGGCAGATTGGGCATGGCGAGGCCCGAAAGGAAATCTGCACTTCATGCAGGTCGGGACCCACTTGCACGCCTTTTCGGCCCAGCGCTGTCTGGCAAGGAAGCGAAAAGGGGGGGAAACATACATGCAAGTAAATTTGCCAGCGTCTAAATGGAAATGCGCTCCTTCCCCGAGGTCCCGAACCCTTTCCTGGGGTAGCTTTGCATCCCGGATCCATTTTGGGTGGTCGTGAGGCCAGAGGGCGCGTCGCCCCGGAGGCCGAACTTTGGGAGCAATGCTGGCACGGAAAATGTCACATCCTTCCATGCATGGAGACCTCCGATGTTTTGTTTTTTTGTTCAATGCGGACTCCCCGGGGACCGGATTTTCATCTCGGATAGTTTCGACGTGCCTGGGGCCCCGCGAGGGTCTCCAGACGCCCAAAATGACGAACATCGGCGGTCCTTATTTTTTTAGTGCGTTGGAGGCCTGAGACCGGAGATCTGGGCACGGACATCGTCGGCCACGCGCAGGGTGGGCAGGGGGAGGGGGGAAGGCTTATTCTTTACGCTTCGCGTATCCCCACCAGCCCATCTCACAGCAGCAACTCTTGCGAAGCATGCCGACAGCCGTGTTTTTCAGGCGTGTGTCCGCTTGGCCCCGCATATCTCCCCTGTTCCTCGTTCCTCCCGCCTCCTTGTACATCCTCCTTGTGGGGGGAGCGGGAGAAGGACGAGGCGGAGGAGGAGGGAGAGAAAGCGCTCCTCGTGATTTGAGTCGTTTGGGGTTTCTCGTCCTGGTGTGAGTCGTTCGGGCCCTTCTTCCTGGTGTGAGTCGTTCGGGCTCTTCGTGGTGTGAGTCGTTCGGGCTCTTCGTCCTGGTGTGAGTCGTTCGGGCTTCTCGTGGTGTGAGTTGTTCGGGCCCCTCATCCTGGTGTGAGTCGTTCGGGCCCCTCCTCCTGGTGTGACTCGTTCGGGCTCCTCGTGGTGTGAGTCGTTCGGGGCCCGCGTCGTGGTGTGAGTCGTTCGGGCTCCTCGTGGTGTGAGTCGTTCGGGCGCCTCGTCCTGGTGTGAGTCGTTCGGGCCCTTCCTTGTGGTGTGAGTCGTTCGGGCTCCTCGTGGTGTGAGTCGTTGGGGTCTCTCGTCCTGGTGTGAGTCGTTCGGGCTCCTCGTGGGGCCTCTTGGGGGCCTCTTGGAGCCTCTTGGGGCCTCTTGGGGGCCTCTTGGGGGCCTCTTGGGGGCCTCTTGGGGGCCTCTTGGAGCCTCTTGGGGCCTCTTGGGGGCCTCTTGGAGGCCTCTTGGGGACCTCTTGGGGCCTCTTGGGGGCCTCTTGGGGGCCTCTTGGAGGCCTCTTGGGAGCCTCCTGGGGGCCTCTTGGGGCCATCTTGGGGCCTCTTGCGACCTCCTCAGAAGCGCAAATAAGCGCTGACCCCTGAGAAGGACAACATGAGCCCAAAACCTTCGTAAAATCAATGATTTTGCTAAGACGGAAGAGGAACGCGGCCCCCTCAGAAGGCCAAAATGGAGCCAAAACCGTAGTACAATCAATGTTTTTTGCTTCAACGACGAGCTGAGGCGCCAAACTGCCTCCCCCCACTCGGGGTCAGAATCCTCCTGAGGGTCGTCGTTTTTTGGCCCTCCCAGGCGTCGAAAAAGACTCCCCTGACGACGCTCGGGACTCCCTCTCCAGATCCAGGGGGAGGGGGTAGGGGGAGGGGTAAACCCCTCCCCGAAGGGGAAGAAGGGGGGTTGAGGACAGAGCGGGCTCTCTGAACCACTCACGCCCAAAGGGCTGGTGGGATTAGCAGCACCCCTGCTTCTCAGAAGATGCGGGCCTTATCTATCGATGTAGAGCCGGCGCCCTCCTAGAAAGCAGCCACCTTCTAGTCGAGACCCTTGGCCAGCGTGGCCTTTGGCGCGGGCTCATCGGGGTCCCCCCGTTCGCCGCACGCGATGCGACAGCAGCGTCGTGCGCGCTCGTGTTTGGCCCCCCCCCGCGGACTCCCAAAGGCCGCGCACCAGAGGTCACTCGTGCCGAGGGTCGCTCCTGCGTGGGGCCGGTCTGAGGAGCCTCACTTTCCCCTCACCCTGCCTTATGATGTTCCAGCCTACTTCAGCCTGGACCACCAGGAAGAATTTCGAGCACCAGGAAAGTGTCGAAACTGCACGGTTTTCACGTGTCGTGCCCTGGGAGGCGATACTCGATCGACACCGTTTCGATGCTGCTCTGGGTGCTCGAACTCATGCCTGGGATGTGGTCCTCAAGCGCGATGGGACCAATATGAACCCTGCCCCCCTTGCCCGGCCCGCCAGCATCGCCGCCCCGCGAGGAGGAGTTCGCCTGCAGGTCCAGCCGCTCCCCGCTGGAGAGCCGCGCGGCCAGCGCCGCCGCGGAGCACCGCCGCCGGGCCCGGGGCCAGTCCTGCGGCGCCTCCTCGGCGACAGACCGGAAGAGCAGAGAGGGGGATGGTCGGCCAAGCGTTATGTCGGGCGTGTCCCCCTACAGGGGGATTTCCTCCTCCTCCTCCTCCTCCTCCACCTCCTCCTCCTCCTCCTCCTCCTCCCTCCTCCTCCTCCTCCTCCTCCTCCTCCTCCTCCTCCTCCTCCTCCTCCTCCTCCTCCTCCTCCTCCTCCTCGTCCTGCTGCCTCCCCACCCTGCCTGTCGGGGGTGGTGTCCTGGGCCCCACGTTGTCCCCAGGCTTGGCGCTCCGCCTGGGAGCCCCTTGGGCCCTCCCCTGAGATCCTGGCGTTGCGGTCTTTTCAAGCCGGGCTTTTCCGCCCGGTTTCGGCCCCCGGGACCCTCCCGGATCGATCTGGCTCGAACAGTTGCGCAGAAAGATCGGGTCCGAGGCTCTGGTCGTGATCTTGTCTGCGATGTTGCATTTCTGTTCGCACCGTCGGATCTCAGGGTCTGGGCCTCGTGGGGGTGCTCATGCCATGCAGGGCCACCGCCCGAGGGGCGGAGCCCTCGCCCACCCCTAGTGGGGAGCAGGAGCCCCAGAGTTCCAGAGGGGGGCCCCCCAGCGGGGACGGGATCAAAGGGAAGGGCTTCCCTTCGACGACTCGACTACAACGTTGCTCAATTTCGCTGTGGCTGGCGCGCTCGAGAACAGCCGCCTGCCACGGGTGGGCAGAGAATGCAGGGAGCTCGAGCCAGACGGGGCACAGAAATGCCAAGCAAGTTACGGCAGGTTCGTGTCGTGACGGCCCCGGCGTTGGATGGCTTCTGACACCGCGTGGAGCGTTCAACCTTGAACTATCGGTGGCTTCTCGATCGCCCGATCGTTCCGTGTAGGCCGATTCTGGGCTACTGGCGGCGTTCAACCTTGAACGCCTGCGGCGGGGATCGCCGCCGGTCGACACGACGCGAACCTACCGTAGGCCGTGTGGGCCTCTTCCCCTGGGGGAGTCCCGGGGAGCACCTTCGGCCGGGGGGCACCCGACGGGGCACAGAGAGGCCCAGCGAGGCAGACCGTGTGTGCGGGCCTCCTCCTGGGGAACGCCTCAAGTGCCCTCGAAGTCTCCTCCTCCTCCTCCTCCTCCTCCTCCTCCTCCTCCTCTTTCCTCCTGCTCCTCTGTCCTCCTCCTCCTCCGGGGGAAGCCTGGGGAGCGCCTTCGGCCAGGGGGCACCCCCTGGCCGAAGGCGCCGCCCCTCGGCCTGCGCGAGGGAGGCCCCCCCCCCCGCGCGGGCCTCCCTCGCGCAGGCCCCGCGCGCCCCCCTCGAAGCCTCCTCCTCCTCCTCCTCCTCCTCTTTCCTCCTGCTCCTCTTTCCTCCTCCTCCTCCGAGGGAAGCCTGGGGGAGCGCCTTCGGCCAGGGGGCCCCCCCTGGCAGCGCCGCCGCCCCTCGGCCTGCGCGCGAGGGCGGCCCCCCTCCCGCGCGGGCCTCTTTTCGCGCAGGCCCCGCGCGCCCCCCCAAAAGGGAGGGCACGGGCCTGGGGAGCACCGGGCCTTCGCTGGGGGAGGCCCGCGCGGCTCGTGGCCTCGAGGCTCCCAAACCCCCATTCGGGATCCACGAAGCAATCGGGGCGGGAGGTGCTTCCGTATAGTCTCGGCCTCTGGAGGCTCCGTTGGCCCCTGGGACCCCCCAGGAGCGACTCGGGAGGACAACCCGATCCAGGGCGAAGTCGGGCCTGTCCCTCTACAGGGGGAATCTTCCCAAATAGTAAAAAAACGCAGTGTGGGGACGATCTTTTGAATCTCTAATTTTTCATCCAAGATTCCCCTGTAGGAGGGCACGGCCTGGGGAGCACCGGGCCTTCGCCGGGGGAGGCCCGCGCGGCTCGTGGCCTCGAGGCTCCCAGACCCCCCTCGGGATCCACGATTCCAGCAGCTCGATTCACCACCCACCAAACCACCCCAACCCAACCCGAAGGCTCAGAGTTGCCCTCGGTTTCCAGTGGGGGGGGGGTCGGGAAACCTCGAAAAAACACGTGCGAAGCCCTTACCCCCCCCCACCCGAAGTTCGGGTCTTCGGGCTGGGTTGGGGTGGTCTGGTAGGTAGTCGTTGGTGGGCCTGCAGGGGCGGGGCTCGGAACTCGTGGAGCGCGCGGCGGAATCCGAGCCGCACCCTCGCCGAGCAACGAGTCAGGGGAATCCATGGCTGGTGGGGTCGGGGTGTGCGGCCGTCGCCGCCTGTGGGGGGCGCGCAGCGCCGACCGGCCAAGCCCGCGCGGCCTCCGAGAGGGCGCGCTTTGAGTTTGGATTCTTGCAGCCCAGGCACGCTCGCGTAGCGAAAAAATCCGGGCGGGGTGTTTTTTTCGTTGTCGGTCTCTGGGGGCCCTCGCGGGGCCTTTGGGGCCCTCAAGAATGGCTCAGGAGGAAAAACCGGGTCCCGGGGAAGGGGTCGGGACTTCCACCGGGGACGCCGTGGTGAGAAATAACCGGAGCTCGCACGCCTGGGAAGTTCCCTTGCGTGGCACTTCGCTGCTCGTACCCCTTTCGCCTCCCTGTCCAGACGGCGCTGGGCCCAAAGGGGCGTGCGAGATTTCTTTCCGGGCCTCGCCACTCCCCCTCTTCCCTCCGTGCAAGTAAAAAGCTGCCCGGAGGTGAAGACAAGCCGCCTCCATGTCTGCGCCCCGCGATCTCCGGCGATCTGCTTTTTCTTCAAATCCCGGCGGCGTTCCTCGACCTCGGCCTGCGGGCCCCGTTCACGGGCCCTGGTATTGTCCAGAGTGAATTTGGGACGCAGAAGGACTTTGATAGTGACTTTAATTGGTTTTAGGGTTTTAACAAGTGGTCGCAGCCACGCAGAGGGCGTGCGTAGCGACGCCCCAAATGCTCGGTCTCCAGCACTTCTACGTGGCGGCGCCCCCGCAGGCACGCAGAGGGCACGCGTGGCGACGGGGGCGTCGCCACGCAGAGCTTCTAAAGACCAAACATTTTGAAAACCAATTGTTCCCACTATTAAATTACCCCCTGGGAAAGGGGCCGGGAGGTCTGGTGCCTCGGATGGGAACAATCATGTCGGAAGTTGGCTGGATCCATGCGTTCGTTCTGCTCTTCCGACATCTTCGCACGAGTTCGCGGACCCTGGCCAGTCGCTGGTGTTCTTGGACTGGGACGACACGTTGTTCCCCACCTCGGACCTCTTCGAGAGGTGCTCGAGCCGGGCTAGGATAGGGGTACATCGTTCCAGAGCGCTTCGGGAAGCTTTCGGAACATTCCAGAACGCTCTGAGACGGCCGCGGCGCCCGACACAGCCTCCACAACCAGCAGATCTCAGAGATCCCCGACTTGTCCCTGTCAGATTTGTTTCCTGTCCCGGTATCGTCTTAGGTGCTGACCAGCCTGGAACATATCCTTACCCCTCCGAACGGCATCACCCTATCTTGACGGCGATGTATAGGGCTCCCTCAGTTTCTGAGGCGCATCCCTACGATTGGTGTCGCCTTTGGGCTTGTCCATCGTAAGGATAGGGGTCGGATCGAGGCTGGTTAGGTGCCGCCTGCAGAAGCCCGAGAGCCCCTGCTCGGGGCAGCAGCCGCCGCAGCCGCCGGCGTGGCTCGGCGGCGAGCTGGCGGCCTGGCGTCAAGCGGTGCGCGAGTTCCTGTGCCTCCTCAGCGCTCACAGCGACCGGTGCTCAGAGCAGGAAGAGGTACCGACACCACCACCAGTCCCACGTGCTCCCTCTCTTGGGCCTCAGGGTTGTGGGAGGCCCCCGTCGCCACGGCTGAATTCACACGGAGACTCTGGTCAGAGCGCACCCCAGGTGCGTCATCGTCACCAACTCGAAGCGGCCGTGGGTCAGCAACTGCATCAGCTGGTGCGCGCCCGAGCTGCTGTGCCTGCTCGAGGAGGCTCGTGGGGCGCAGAACGGTGCAACACAAGCTCCGTCGCCGTCGGGGACGCCTGCCCCACGGCGGCTTGCAGGCTTCTGCCCCGAAGTGCCACCGCAAGTGTGTCAAATTCTCAGCCGCTTCTGAGCAAGCGTTCCTGACGGCTGAAAGGCTTCTGTCATACAGTCAAAAACCCTAATAAGGACGCGCGACTTTGCTCAGGGTACCCTTGCGTCCTTGCTCTTCCTTGCTCTTGCGTCCTTGAGGTTTTCGTCGTCCGCCGCCCCAAAAATCCCAACTTCGACTTCCAAGGGTCTTGCGTCCTTACTGCGCGTCCTTATTAGGGTTTTTGACTGTACCGTTCTTCGTACGTCTGCCAAGAGGAGGGCGGCCATGTGCGGGTCGTGTACGCGTCGGAGGCAAAGGACCGCCGGTCGCGAGGCTCGTGCCTCGGCGGCATACGCCGGCTGCTGTTTGAGCCCTCCCCCGATGAGCAGGCAGTCGAGGAGGTGGTCAGGCGGCTGGAGGCCGAGAAGCTGGCCGCGATGCGCCAAGAGGCCACAGCCTTCTACTCCCGCTACGAGGGCCAGACTTGGAAGAACGTCCTGAGCATCGGCGATATGCCATACGAGCACAACGCCGTGCAGGAGCTGGCGGCCTCCCGGAAGTCCCCGTCTGGCGAGCGCCTGCGGGCGAAGGCCCTGACGCTGCCCAGCGGCCCTCTGCTGAGCGACGTGACCTTCCGCCTGCGACTGCTGCAGTTGCTGGTGCCCGCGCTGGTGCGGTACGACGGCGAGGTCGACTTGGACCTGGAGGCGGGGGGCGACCCGCTCGGGGCCTTCGCGGAGGCCCTGGAGATGCCGCAGCTGGAGCTCCTATCCGTGCCGCTGTCCGCGTGGGACGACAGGTCGCGCGCGGACCGCGGCGCCGCTGTCTCCCAGGAGGTGGAGCAGGCGCTCCGCCGCGCGGGGGCACTTCAGCGCGCCACCGCCACCACCGTGGCCTGGCCAGGGGCTGCCCTGGGCCCTGGCACGGAGGCACGGTGGTGGTGGCGGCGCCTCGGTGCCCCCCGCGCAAGGTGCTGGACGACGTGGCCGTCACGGTCCACGACTGGCTCGCGCAGCGGCCCTCTGCCTGAGGGCGCGCGTGCTCGCGCGCTTCGCGCGCGGCGACGGCCCCCTCCGCGGCAGGCCCCAACCGGCCGAGGGCGTGTGGGCGCCCTGACCGCGAGGCGCTTGTGCGGCGTTCACCAGGGCTATGAGGCCCCCGTGTCCTCCCCGCTTGGCACGCCCGACCGCTGGTGGTTCCGCTGCAGCCGCGGCCCTGGCCTCCAAGGGGAGGCTTGGCGAGGCTCGCAGGCGCCCACGAGGTGGTCGGCGCCTGGAGGGGTGGGGCGGGGACGGAGGAGAGGGGACGGCACGCGACATGAGGGAAGGCGGGGGTGGGGTGGGGGATGGGGGCGGGGGCAGGGGGGCTATCCTAGCCGCGGAGGCCCACGCCCTTCGAACGGACGGTCGTGTGGCCGGCTGCTCTTCCTGGGGCAGCTGGGTGAAGGCGGCCGGAATCTATCACGACCAGGTGGGGCAGCCGTCCCGTCGCGTCCCTGTCGGTCGGTTCTTGCAGCCTGTTTTCCAGGTCCTCCGATGGCCACCTTTGCGAAGCTGGCGGCCCCTCGCCGCCACATCGGCTGCCACACTGGTCGATATTGGCGCGGTCCCGTCCGTGGTAGTGCGGGCCCTTCGAGACACTGCTCCACGCAAGCTGTCCAGTGCAGACGAAGCGCTGGCGGGGGCGGATGAGCTGTCGGGTGAGCCCTCGTCGTCGTTGCTGTCGCCGCCGTCGCGGTCGGCGTCGTCATCTTCGGTCGGCCCGTCCTGGCCGTCGGGTTGGACGGCGTGGTGGTCAATGGGAGGTCGTCAGGTCGGCCGTCGGGTCGACCGTCGGTTCGACGGTCGGTCGGGCCGTCCTGTCGGCGGTGTCTCGGGCCGTCTCGTCGGCAGTCGGTCGGTCAGGCTGTTGGGCTGGGCCGAACGTCGGGGAGGCCGTCGTCGCAGCCGTCGCGGTGGGGGTCGCGGTTGGCGTCGTCGTTGTGGTCGGCACGTCGTCGTGGGTGGGCCACAGGGTCGGATTGGCCGTCGCAGAGGCCAAGCGGTATGCCTCCGGGGTAGGCGTCGGCCCGGTAACCATAAGGGAGTCAGGTGGTCCTCATCGCCCAGTGTTCGGCCAGGCCGTCCAGTCGGCAGTCGGCTGGGCATCGGGCCGGCCGTCCATTCGGCGTTTGGTCGGGCCGCCTGGTCGGCAGTCTCTAGCAACGCTGGCCGGTCCAAGCAAGTGGCTGGCGTCGTTGCCGTGGGTCGGCACGTCGTCGCGTGCCTGGGCTTCGGGTTGGTCGTCGCGGCGGCCAGGCGGTAGGCCGTCGGGTCGGGCGTCGGTCGGGCCGCCCAGGCGGCGGTTCGTCGGGCCACTCAGGCGGCGGTCGGTCGGAGCGTCTCCTCGGCGGTCGGCGCTGCTTTCCGTCGGTTCAGCCGCTCGGGCCGTCCAGTCGCCGTTGTGTGGTCGTCGTTCGTGCCTCCAGCCAGGCTGCTGGGTCGTCCCTTGGTTGGGCCGTCGGGTCGGCCGTCGGTGCGGTCGTCGGGCAGGTCGTTGGTGTGGACGTGGGTCGCCGAAACGTCTGGCCGCCGGGTTGGCCCCTTATGTTGGCCACTGGTTAGGCCGTCGGGGTGACTCTCGTTGCCCTGCGCCTGGGTGCCGCTGTAGCCGTTGTGGGGCTGGCGCTTGGTTGTGCCCGTGGGCGTCGTCGTGCTCGGTAGTCCCGTGCCGCCTCCTCTCGTCCTTTCCCCTCCTCTGGCCGAAGGGGGCGCGGCCGCAGGGGAGAGTGCGGAGGCTTGCCTCCCCCCTCCTCGCGTACCGCGTCCTGTTGTCTCGTGTGGCGAGTCGTCCTGTTTACCTCTTATCTGATGTACTTGCATTCGCTGCGGGAGTCGATGCCGTGGTCGTTCTGGGAGCCGTCGAGCTGGTTTGCAGCACCAGGGAAGACTGCGGGAGCCGTGTTTCGGAGGGTGGAGTCGTGCTGCTCCTGGCAGAGTGGTTTCGGTCATAGTATTTCGGGCTCGTCTTGTGGAAGTTTTTGACATACTCTGGTTCTGGTAGTGGTTGTTATTGCAGCCGCTCTGGCTTCAGTAGTGGCAGTCCTTGGAGCCACGTTGGTTGCAGTAGGAGCCATGGCTGTGGTCGTTTCTCCAGCCGATGTGACCCCTGGTCAAGCTCGTTGTTGTCCAAATCGCTGTCGCGATCTGTCGCGAGGGTCGCCATTACCCCTCAACTCCCTGTAGCCGGCCTTGAGAGATCGCAGCCGAGGGTTGCCCCATCGACGTCGCCCTCGTGCTCTCGTGGGCCCTGCCGAACTGGCATGGCTCGATTGTCGCAGGGCCATCATCGTGGTCCGAGCCTCCGTCAGCGGTTGCCTGGTGCGCCAAGGCGTGGGCCCGACAGCTCCTCGCAGTAGTCCTTTCGGTCGCCGGTCAGCCTCCGCCCGGGGCGCCGCTCCGACAGGCTGGGGCGCTCGGGCATTCGCGGCTTCCCTCCTCCTCATCCTCCTCCTCCTACTCCTCCTTCTTACAGTCCTCGCCCGTGCACTCCATGGGGTCAGCACGGAGGAGGAGGAGGAAGAGGAGGAGGAGGAGGAGGAGGAGGAGGAGGAGGAGGAGGAGGAGGAGGAGGAGGAGGAGGAGGAGGAGGAGGATGAGGAGGAGCCTTTCCACAGCCTTTCTCCAGGCGGGCCCGCCTGCGGCGCCGCGCGGCCCCGCGGCTCAGGCCGCCGCGGCCACCGCGAGGTGGCGGGCGGGCTCCCCGTGGCTGCCAGCGCGGCGCCTCCAGCGTCCCGACGAGGCGGCTTCTGCGCCAGCTCGAGCAGCTTGTGGTGCGCTTCTTCCTGTCGTAGGTCTCGGCGCCCACGACGGTTGTCGCTGCCTCCTTCTCGGGCGATGGGTGAGTTACGTTCCGTCCCCCCATTGCCCGAGGCGTCCGTGCACTTCACCATGTCTATGTTCTGCACGTGCTTCGGGTTGCCCGTGTCCTTTACCCTGTCCATGTTCAGCACGGTCAGCAGGTTGTCTATGTGCTTTACCTCGGCCATATTCAGCTCGATGCACGTGCTGTACTCTTTGAGCTGCCGGTGTCCGTCGTGCATCGTCTCTGCTGGCTTGTTGTTGTCCTCGTCGTTCGCGCTTAGGGTGTCCGTGGAGTCTTCGCTGCTTGCTGGTGTCGATCTCGCTGCTGCCAGTAGGCGCTTCGCCAGTGCTGCTATCCTGTTCTCGCTCTCTGCCTCGTCGTCATCTTCGTTTGCCTCGTTCTGCTTGCGTGGCCTGGCTGTCCAGCTCTGTGGCGACACGATACCTTCCCACGGTCCTTCCCCAGGCTGCGGTGCCGTCTTGACTTCTTCTCGCGTCGGTCTCGCCCGCGGCTCCGCGCGGGGCCCGCGGCTCCGTCCGCCTCTTCTGCCGCGAGGACTCGTGCGGGCTCCCTGCGGGCGCCGACGCTGCGGCGCGGCGGGGCTGCCTCCTCGCCAGCTCGATTATCTCCTTCAGCGTGGTGGGCTTCTCCTTCCCGCGGTTCGCGACGCCCTCGTATGTTGTCGCTGCTTCCTTCTCGTCCTCTGGCGATGGGTCAGTAACCTTCCGTCTCCCATTGCCCGATGTGTTCGTGTACTTCACTTTGTCAATGCACTGCTCCTCCGTCTGATTGTCAGTGTGCTTCTTCATGTCGTAGATCTCCGCGCCCTCCATGGCTGTCGCTGCTTCCTTCTCGGGCGATGGGTTAGTTACATTACGCCCCCCATCGCCCGAGGCGTCCGTGTACGTTACCTTGACTAAGTTCCGCTCGTGCTTCGGGTTGTTCGTATCCTCTACCTTGTCTATGTTCTGCTGGGTCTGTGGGTTGTCCGTGTGGTTGACCTTGGCCATGTTCTGCTCGGTCTCGCTGTTCGTGCTATACTCGTTGTGCTTCTGGTTGTAGTCGAGCTGCTGCACGACTGGCTTGTTGTTGTCCTCGGTCTCCCTCGGGGTGTCTGTGAAGTCTTCTCTGCTGGCTGTAGCCGAGCTCGCTGCTGCCAGAAGGTGTCTGAGGAGGTGGAGGAGGAGAAGGAATAATGAGGAAGAGTGAGGTGGAGGAAGAGGAGGAGGGGGAGGGAAGAGGAGGGAGGAAGGATGAGGGAGGAGGAAAGAGGAATGATGAAGCAGGAGGGAAGAGCAAAGAGAAAGTAGGACGATGGAGGAGGAGGAATATTCATGAGAATGTCACACACTACTCATATGAATAGTAATACACATACTACCACTACTAATACTATTAAACATCGTAGTAATAGTCGTCCCAATAATGGTAACAATGGTAATGCTACTACTAATCGTAATACTACGATTAATACTACCAATAAGAAGAAGAGGAGGATGATGAGGAGGAGGAGGAGGAGGAAAGGAGGATGATGATGAGGAGGAGGTGGAGGAGGAGGAGGAGGAGGGGAGGAGGAGGAGGAGGTGGGGGAGGAGGAGGAGGAGGGGGGAGGGAGGAGGAGGAGGGAGGAAGGAGGAGGGAGGAGGAAAGAGGAATGAGGAAGCAGGAGGGAAATGCAAAGAGGAAGGAGGAAGGAGGAGGAGGAGAAGGAGGAGGAGGAGGATGAGGAGGAGGAGGGCGGAGGAGGAGAAGTATGCAGCGCCGTCTTCGCTTGCTTTCTTGTGTGGCGATTCGACGGGCTCCTGCTGGAGCGCAGCGCGGCAAAGCTCTCTGCCAGGCAGCCGCGCCACGGTCAGCGGCCTATAACTGACATACGTCCACCGCTGATCTCGCTTTGCACGGCAGTCGAGTATCTCAAATTAAGTCGGCGTCCTTCTGCTCCCCCTCCTCAGCACTACTGCCCCCGAAGCAGCTGAGGTGGCAAGACTTCTGAGCTGGCACCTGCTAGCTCCGTGGGTTCTTGACCTTGGGGCCCTTGCATTTTGTTTCGCCCTGCCCAGACCCCAGCGGTAGATCTGTGCTGATCCCCCCCGATCTCCAGGTGCTCTTCGTCTCACTGCGCACGGCTGCTTCTCAGACGCGCCTGCGAGTGCATATATTACTGCAGTGTCTTCCCGTGGCGCGGACTGCCACTATCTGTTCTACACGCGCCTGCGCTGGCGCGGTTGCGGTTTCAGTGCGGCTTCAGTTCCAGGGAGGCAAGCGGATCCGCCAGCCGCTCCAGAAGTGGCCCCGCGTGTGCGAGTTCTGCACCGGCTTACTTTTTGCGCGCGTGCCGCCCTCCAGGATCGGTGGTGCGCTCCCGGGGCAGAGACTCGCACGAGCAAATGTTCATCGAGGGACAGGGCAAGGCACTCGCTGACAAGTCTTTGCCTGCGAGGTCGCTTGGAGGATGAGGTGGAGGGGAGCAGCAAGAGGAGCCTGGGGGCATTCCAGACGGCGTCTCCGACGGCGCGGCGGGCAGGCGGTGCTGCTCAGCCTGTGCGCAGGATCCTGCGTGGAAGTGCAGCGTCCTCGCGGCTGGCTTGCCCGCGGAGTCCAGACGGCCTCGTGGCTTCTGCGGCCCGCTGGCCCGGGCTGTCCCCAGCGCTCGGTCCTCTCCCCCTCCTCCTCATCCTCCTCCTCCTCCTCCTCCTCATCCTCCTCGTCCACCTCCTCCTCCACCTCTTCCTCCACCTCCACCTCCTCCCCCTCATCCTTCTCATCCTTCTCCTCCTCCTCCACCTCCTCCTCCTGGTTCTCCTGTAAGGAGGGGAAAGCACGCAGACACAAAGAATCGCCGATTCCCAGGAACACCTGGGAAGCGGGAAGTGGAGGGGACGACGAGCACCCAGCAAAACCAGGGGGACTGCGAGGAACCCTTGGATCAGGGTCTATCTATTGGTGCGTCCCCTGGGCCCCCTTCATCATCCACCCCCCGTCCGATCGTCGTCGCACACCCCGTCCGATCGTCGTCGTCGTCGTCGTCGTCGATCGTCGTCGTCGTCGTCGTCGTCGTCGTCGGCGGCTGCGGCGGCGGCGGCGGCGGCGGGCGTCGTCGTTGTCGTCGTCGTCGTCGTCGTCGTCGTCGTCGTCGTCGTCGTCGTCGTCGTCGTCCTCGTTTTCGCCGCCGTCGGCGCCGCAGAGGGCGCCGCCGCAGAGAGGGAGCCGCGGCCTCAGGGCCTCGTCTCTTGGGTCTGCCTCTTGGCGCGTCCTCCCCCCGCCCGGGCCCTCCCCTCTCTGCCCGAGGGTGTCCGCCGCCGAAGGCCGGTGGCCCCGCCTCGAGGCGGAGTGGCGGGCGTGTCGCGAGGGCCCCACCGCTTAAAGAGCCGTGGGCCGGCCGCCTCGCCCCCCCCCCCGGCGCCTCCTGCTCCTCCCCGCCCCCCCCTCGCGGTGACGCGTGCCTTCTGGGCCGCCAGGGGTAGTCCATCCCCCCCTCTCCCTCCTCCTCCTTGTCCCGCTCCTTCCCCTCCTCCCCCTCCTCCTCCTTCTCTTCCTCCTCCTCCTCCTTCTTTCTCCTCCTCCTCCTCCTCCTCCTCCTCCTCCTCCTACCGCTTCTCCTTCTCCTCCTCCTCCTCCCGCTCCTCCTCCTCCTTCTTCTCTTCCTCTTCATCTTCCTCTTTCTCTTCCTCCTCCTCCTCCTCATCCTCCTCCTCTCCCCCCAGCAGCCCCATCATGCCCGAGCCCACGCAACCAGTCTTGGCTTCAGGGAGTCACTTCAGGGGCCCTCCTCCTCCTCCTCTTTCCTCCTCCTCCTCCTCCCCTCCTCCTCCTCCTCCTCCTCCTCTCCTCCTCCTCCCTCCTCCTTCTCTTGACGATGCTACAGGACCTCCGCCTGAGAGGCGCTCGCTCCATACAGTCGGTCCGGATTAGTAGGTCGACCCTGCCAGCTCAAGGGTACTCTTGTGCCCTGCGCCTCGCGACACGTGCCTCCCACGTCCCCACGGCGATGTGGCCCTCGGAAGGGCCTTGTGTCCTCTCGCGTGTCCTGTCCAATCACTGCCGACTGCGGCCACAAGAAGCCTCCGCACTCCGGTCCGCCTGGCGGGGATCTTCGCCTTCGAAAAGCTCCAGGAGGAGGAGGAGGAGGAGGAGGAGGAGGAGGAGGAGGAGGAGGAGGAAGACGAGGATTAGGAGGAGGAGGAGGAGAAAGAGGAGGAGGAGGAGGGAGGGGGGGGCAGGATGTGGAGGAGGAGGAGGGACCTTCGCCTTCGAGAGGCTCCAGGAGGGAAGCCCTCGGCCGTCCTCCCGACGGCCTCCCCGCCACGGGCCCCTCGGGGGCCCTGCGGGCGGAGAGGGGCCCCTCGGGCGGCCTCGCACTGGAGGCGCCCCGCCTCGGGGAGAGGCGAGTAAGCCTCGGGACGGGTCTTCTCCTCCTGTTTCCTCCAGGGGGAGGGAAAAAAGAGGAGTCCTCTTTCGAGAAGGAATGGGGGCGGCATTTCGTGGGAATCATCTGCTCTTGCCAGAGCTTCGACGCAGTTCGGGGGGGGGAGAAGGCGGAGGAGGAGGAGGAGGAGGAGGAGGAGGAGGAGGAGGAGGAGGAGGAGGAGGAGGAGGGGGAGGAGGAGGAGGAGAGGAGGAAGGAGGAGGAGGAGGAGGAGGAGGAGGAGGAGGAGGAGGAGGAGGAGGAAGAGGGAGGTGGAGGGAGGCGCATAAGGATGCGGAATGCTGGCGGTCGGTCGCCTCTTTTTCGACGATCCCTCGTTCTATGGGCACTGCTTGCCGTATTTAGTGCTGGGCCGCCCGCGGCTGCAATTTGCTGGCATCTGCTCTGAGCTCTGGGCAAGCGTGCTCTGGCGTCCCTGTGCACTTCGGGGGGGCGCCGATCTTCGTGCTGGGCTCCAGACGCTGGTCCCACATTTTCGGGGCTATGCTTTGCTCGCTGCGCTTTCGACGCGCCTTCTGTGACGAGGCCGCGTGGGCGGGACTAGCAGGAGGCGGCGGGTGCGACAAAAGACGGCACGACACCTGCGACTTGCGACCTACGAGCTCGGCTCACAGCTCGCTGGCGACGCGCTCGAGACCAGCCCGCGATCGATTCGGGGCCATCACTCGGCGGCGAGCCCAGAGGGTGAAGTGAGAGGGGGCGGGCCTCTTCAAGAGGCGGCAGAAGAGACTTTTCAGAAGGCGCGAGAGGTTCTGAGAAGCCCCAGCTTTTTTCTGGGAAGGCATGCCCCCCCTTCCCCTTCCCCCCTGGGCTCGTCGCCGGCTCCTCCTCCTGCTCGAGTGCGAGGGTACGTGGCCTCGAAGAGGCCATCGGCGCCAGCGTCGGTTCTCCAAGCAGGAGGTGGGAGGCAGCACTCGCTGACCCAGGCAGCGGGGCCAGGATGGGGATGGTGGAGAGAGGAGCCGGAGGAGTTCGAGGAGGACGGTGGTGGTGGTGGTGCTGCTGCTGCTGATGATGATGACTGTGCACACGATGAGGATACGGATGATGATGTCGATGATGAAGACGATGCTTCTTATGATTAGATTGGTGTTGCTGATGCTGCTGCTGCTGCTAATGATGATGATGATGATGATGATGATGATGATGATGATGATGATGATGATGATGATGATGATGATGATGATGATGATGATGGCGGTGGTGGTGGTGCTTATGATGATTATGACCCAGGCAGCGGGGCCAGGACGGGGATGGCGGAGAGAGGAGCCGGAGGAGTTCGAGGAGGACGGTGGTGGTGGTGGTGGTGGTGGTGGTGCTGCTGCTGCTGCTGATGATGATGGTTATGCACATGATGAGGGTACTGATGATGATGTCGATGATGAAGACGATGCGTCTTATGATTATATTGGTGCTGCTGATGCTGCTGCTGCTAATGATGGTGATGATGATGGCGGTGGTGGTGGTGATTATGATGATTATGATGCTGGCGATGTTGATGATGAGTCTGATGGCGGTGATGATGATGCTGATGATGGGGATGATGATTGTGATGATGATGCTGATGATGATGCTGCTGCTGATGATGCTGGTGGTGGTTATGCTGCTGCTGCTGACTAGGATGACGATGGTAATGATGCTGATGATGAGGAGGAGGTTGCTGATGCTTCTGATGATGGTGATGATGATGATACTGGTGGTGATGCTGACGATGTTGATGCTGATGATGACGACGCTGCTGCTGCCGATGATGCTTATGATGAGTATGACGATGATGATGATGATGATGATGATGATGATGATGATGATGATGATGATGATGATGATGATGATGATGACAATGCATATGGTGATGACGATGATGGTGACGATGATGAGCACGTTGGATGTGCGTTATTTGTATCAGTTCTCTAAGCAATAACACTGGTGCATTGATTTTCATTTGCTGCTGATGATGCTGCTGATGATGATGCTGATGCGGACGCTGAGGGTGATAATGCTGCTGATGATGGTGATGCTGATGATGATGACGATGATGATGCTGCTGCTGATGATGATGTTGATGATGCTGATGCTGATGCTGATGCTGATGATGGTGATGATGATGATGCTGATGATGCTGATGATGATGATGATGATGATGATGATGATGTTGGGTGATGTTGATGATGATTACGATGGTGGTAGTGATGATGCTGCTGCTGATGCTATTGCTGATGATGATAGTGGCGATGATGCTGATGATGATGCTGATGCTGATGATGATGCTGATGCTGATGGTGCTGATGCTGATGATGCTGCTGATGATCATGATTCTGATACTGCTAATGCCGACGAGTATGATGATGATGCTGGTGGTGGTGGTGGTGATGCTGAGGATGATGATGTTAATGATGATGCTGCTGATGATGCTGATGCTGTTGATGACGATGATGATACTGATTCTGCTGATGATGATGACGGTGCTGCTTCTGATGATGGTAATGATGATGATGATGATGCTGATGATGATGATGATGATGATGATGATGAGGAGGAGGAGGATGATGATGATGATGATGATGATGATTGTGATGCTGATGATGCTAATGATGGTACTGTTGCTGCTGCTGATGATACCGATGATGCTGATGCTGACGAGGCTGACGCTGATGATGTTGATGATGAGGATGATGGTAATTCTGCAGATGATGACGCTGAGAATCTTTAGGCTGATGATGATGATGACCATGGTGATGATGACGATGAGGATGATGGTGCTGCTGCTGCTGCTGCTGCTGCTGCTGATGATGATGATGATGATGATGATGATGATGGTGATGATTGATGGTGATACGGATGACGATGACGATGACGATTCCGATGATGGGGACGATGCTGCTGCTGCCGATGCTGATGCTGATGATGGTGATGCTGATGCGGATGCTGATGCTGGTGCTATTGATGATGATGCTGATGATGATGCTAATGAGGATTATGCTGATCATGAGGTTGCTGCTGCTGATGATGATGCTGCTGCTGATGATGATGTTGATGCTGCTGCTGATGATGCTTCTGATGATGATGATGGTGACGATGATCATACTGATGATGATGCTGCTGCTGCTGCTGATGATGATGATGATGATGATGATGATGATGATGATGATGATGATAATGGTGATGAGGTCGAGGAGTGGAGTTGAGAGAAGGAGGAGGAAAAGACGGAGGAGGAGGAGGAGGAAGGGAGGCGGCGGAAGAGAAGGAGGAGGAGGAGGAGGAGGAGAGGAAGGATAAAGGAGAAGGAGGAGGAGGAGAGGAGGAGGAGGAGGAGGGGAGGAGAGGGGGAGGACGATGAGGAGGAGGAGGAGGAGGAGGAGGAGGAGGAGGAGGAGGAGGAGGAGGGTAACGAGGGTAACGATGATGCGCGACGTCCCGAGGTGACGCCGCCTCGCTGCGCTCGGCGCTCGCGCGGACCCGACCCCAAGGAGGGTGCAGCCCCTTGAGTTCCCGTCGAGCCCGCGGGCGGGCCCAGGACCCGAACAAAAACACGAGGGGGACGCCCCACGAAACTCCCGAGGCTGACTCCCCCCCCCGAGGCACTCAGGCCCTCCTCCTGCTCCTCCCCCTCCTCCCTGCTCCTGCTCCTCCCCCTCCCCCTCCCCTCCCCCTCCCCCTCCCCCTGACGCGAGCCGAGGACCAAGCAGTCCCCGACTCGCCACCTTGAGGAAGAAGACGCCCTGGCCCTAGAAGCGGCCCTTGACACTTCAGGAAGGCGTCCCGCGAGCCCCCCGGCGGGAGACCGCAGTCCTCGAGCTCGCTCTGGGTGAGCTCGGCCAGCCACGCCGGGTTTAGCCCGTCCGAGCCCTTCTCGCACTCGCTGATCCCAGCTCCGCCCGAGTAGATGCGCACCACCTTCTTGGGCTTGACCACGCCAAGAACCACATCCGTCCGGAGCCTGACCTCCGCTTTGCGCTTCTCCTGCATGGCCTCCCTCCTGTAGAGCGCCTCCTGATTCTGACGAAGCACGGCCTCCCACTTCTCGCACTTGCTGATCCCGGCGTTGTCCTTCACGAAGCTCCCCTCCTTGAGGATCTGCACGCTGGGCTGCTTCTCGGCCTCCAACTTCGCGCACGTGCTGATCCCAGCGCTGACCTCCGTGAAGTTCCGCTCCCTGAAGATCTGCGCGCCAGGCTGCTTGCCACCGTCCTCAATCACGTCGAGCTTTGGGAAGGGCGGCACCTCCTTCAGCTCGGCATGCTGCTGCTCCTCCTCCTTGTCGTCGTCGCCCTCCTGCCCCTCTGCCTCGGCCCCCACGCCGCCCTCGTCGGAGAGGTCGCACCAGTCCGTGCAGGAGCAGCCCAGGTAGATCATCGGTTGACCTCCTCCAGGGTGCTGCGGCGACGGCGCCTCCCGCTTCTGCTCCTCCTTGCCCGCGTGGTCCTGCCGGGATTCGCTCCTGGCCACCCCTGCGGCGGCGTGCTCGGCGTCTCCTGGACCGCCTCCTCCGCGCGCCTGCGCCCGACGCGGCTGCGGCTGGGCGGCCGCTCCGCCAAGCTCGCTCGGCGCGGTGGCGTCGTTGGTGCCCTTACCGGTGGCGCACTCCAATGCCCCAGCGGCGGCTCCAGCACCCCATCAATGATCGTCAGCATCGGCGGCGGCGCCTGCGACGGCTTCGGTGCGGGCACATCCGGCTCTCGCACCGTCGGCCGCTGGCACGGCAGGCGAGGCAGCCTGGACCGCCGCCGCCACTGCTGCTCTGCGACCGCTGTCTCGACGAGGTTGCCCACGACGGCGAGGTCCTGGACGCGCACACGGTTGGGCTCCCCTCTCGCAGGTCCCTGCCTCCAGGGCGCTGCCTCTGCTCCCTGGCTTTCGCCCCAGCCCATGGCTCCGACGAAGGCGTCTATACACCACCACCGTGCCGGACCCGGGCCCTCCTGGGCCGCAGGATGGTGTATAGACCCTCCTGGCTCGGCCAGGAGGGCGTATACACCATCCTGGGGCCCAGGATGGCCCTGGTCTGGCACGGTGGTGGTGTATAGATGCTTTTTGCGAATGGCTCGCTCCAGCCAGCCACTTCGAATCGCGCCGAGGCGTGCACGAGCGCGCAGGCCGAGCACGGGCGCGGCGCGCGGCGGGCGCGAGCACCGCGAGGCGCTCGGGGGCGCGGGCTCGCGCCGAAGTGGCTTGGGCCAAAACGGCTACGGAGGAGGAGGAGGATGAGGAAGAGGAGATGAGGAAGAGGGGACGCAGAGGGGGGAGGAGAGGAGGAGGGAGGAGGAGGAGGAGGAGAGGAGGAGGAGAGGAGGAGGAGGAGTAGGAGGAGGGGAGGATACTATCTACTGGCGCAGCCGCTCGTCAAGCGAGGAGGAAGAGGGAGAGCAGAGAGGATGATGAGGAGAGAGGAGGAGGAGGAGAGGAGGAGGAGGAGAGGAGGGAGGAAGGAGAGGATGAGCAGGATGAGGAGCAGGAGGAGGAGGAGGAGGAGGAGGAAGGAGGAGGAGGAGGAGGAGAGGAGAGGAGGAGGAGGAGAGGAGGAGGGGAGTAGGCGGAGGAGGA
>CAUYUJ010002069.1:530950-541127 GCA_963575745.1 Prorocentrum cordatum | reverse complement strand
TCATCATCATCATCATCATCATCATCATCATCATAATCAGCATCATCATCAGCAGCATCAGCATCATCATCATCATCATCATCATCATCATCATCATCATCATCATCATCATCATCATCCATCGCATCATCATCATCATCATCATCATCATCATCATCATCATCATCATCATCATCATCATCATCATCATCATCATCATCATCATCATCATCCGTCTCCTCCTCCTCCTGCTTCCCCTCCTTCTACGCTTCGCAATCTGGTCCCGCGTCCCCGAGCGCGCCCGCTCCCCCTCCCATCCCCTCTACTCCTCCTTCTCCTCCTCCTCCTCCTCCTTCCCGTGCTCCTGCTCCTGCTCCTGCTCCTACTCCTGCTCCTGCTCCTCCTCCTCCTCCTTCTCCTCCTTGGTCTCCTATTTCCTCCTCCTCCTACACATCCTTTTCCTCCACCTCCTCCTCCTCCTCCTCCTCTGCCGACTACTCGTCCTACTCTTCCTGCTCTTCCACGAAATCGTTTTTGAAATTCCTGGGCGGTAACGGCGATTACATTGGGGTTGGAAGGGTTGTGAACGTGACGTTTCGCGCCGGCTGGCGCCGTCGGGGAGTGCTTAGGAATTTCCAGAACAGACAACGAGAATGGCAGATACCAATAGAGATCTGCTGCGGCAGAGTGCGCATATCTATGGGGATCTGCTGCGGCAGGCGCTTCCCTTCCCCTTTTCCTCCTCCTCCTCCTCCTCCTCCTCCTCCTCCTGTCGTCCTCCTCGTCCTCTTACTCAAATGCAGGGTGCGGCGCGCAAGGACAGACGAAGGAGGGGATGGAGTTGTGAGGAGGGAGGGGGCGAGAGAGGCGGGGCCAGGACGACCCGACCTGTTTGATTACAACTATGTTGTCGATTCGTGCTCTGGGAGGGGTCTGGGCGCCGCTGGGGCCCGAGACGGGGAATGGTCTCGTTGTCGTCGTCGTCCCCTTCCTCCTCCTCCTCCTCCTCCTCCTCCTCCTCCTCTTTCCGCTTTCCGCTCCTCTGACGGCGGCCCCCGAGGCTCCTCCTCCTCCTCCTCCTCCTCCCCTCCTCCTCCTCCTCCTCCTCTCCCCTCCTCCTCCTCCTTCCTCCTCCTCCTACATCCTCCTCCTCCCCCTCCTCCCCCTCCTCCTCCTCCTCCTCCTCCTCCTCCTCCTCCTCCTCTTCCTGTCGTTGTCCTCCTGTTACTTATGTTATCAGCCGAACGTGTTTTGGTGTTCGTGGGTCACTGTGGTGCTCGCAGGCGCACGCTTTGCCGCATCCGAGATGAACTATCATATTCGAAGCCTTATGGCCCCAAATGAGGGCCCAGCGGACATTGATTGCAACACGTTTGTTGGTGCGAAACATACTGTGCATCTCGTGTTGCTGCTGTTTGCTGCTGCTGCTGTTTCAATAAGACCGACGACGGTCATCCAAACAAGTCGTCCAATCGTGGTATCCCTCACTGGTTAAAGAGCGCCTTTGCGCAGGGAGAGACATCGCGCCACAGAGAAAGACATCATGCCGCTGGCGTTCTACCTTTTAAGGCTTCAGTGAGCGGGGTATCACCTTGAAATTCACGATCCAGAGAAATGCGGTGCAGTGTTGGTGGCACGCGTGTACCTCCTGAGTTTGCGCCATTCCGCGGGCCCCCAACGCAATGAGGAGGAACTGGGCGACAAGAGGAGGAGTTTGAGGAAGAGAAAAAGAGACGAACGCGACGACGAGGCCACTTCCCCCTGTCGGGCCCAGGAGCTCCAGCACGCACGCACAAACACACAACACACACAACACACAAAGACACACACACACACACGCACACCAGAGCACGAACCGACACCATAAGTATGATATAACAGGTAGGTGCGGCCAAGCCCAGTCTGTATTCCTCGCCCACTCGCTCTTCAGTTCCCTCCCCCTTCATGCGAGGACCCACGCCGATCGGCAAAACAAGGAATACAAAACGATCACCAAGGGCTCCTGAGTCGAGGTGTTCGACGTTATTTGCCCTTCTTGCGCCCCCTGGAGGCTGCTCGCCTCCACGGTTGGACTCCCTTCGGCATTCTGGCCAAGAGTCACGCCTAGAGAGATCTGGAGATTGACCTGCAAGGGAGGAGGAGGATATAGAAGGAGGAGGAGGAGGAGGAAGAGGAGGAGGAAGAGGAGGAAGAGGAGGAGGACGAGGATGAGGAGGAGGGGGAGGAAAAGCAGGAAGAGGAGGAAGGGGAGGAGGAGGAGGAGGAGGAGGAGGAGGAACAGGAGGAGGAGGATGAGCAGGCGGAAGAGGAGGAGGAGGAGGAGGAGGAGGAGGAGGAGGAGGAGGAGGAGAGGAGGAAGGGAGGAGGAGGCGGCGGAGGAGGAGGAGGAGCCATGGCCAGACTTGGGAGGAGGGGGGGCGAAGCGGACAAGTGCAAGGCCCAGATCAGGCCTCCATCAAAAAGGTCGAGCCCACCCACATCACCTGCGCGGATCGCGATGAAACCTCCGGCCGACAAGCATCGGACGGCCTGGGCTCGGAGGCGGGCGTGGAATGCGAGGCGCGCGGCCCCAGGTCCTCTCGACCCACTCGCGCGTCGCTGGTTGAAAGCAGCGTGCGCCCCGTCGATCGCGATGCCGATTGCATACACGAAAGGAGCACCACCTTCGATATTCACAACAGATGAAGCACAAGCTGGGGAAAAAGGGGTCATCGCCCAAGTCGACAGGCAGAGCAAGCAGCGAGCAACGGACAAAAGTAAGCATGCGCGGGCACATCATGATGGGGAATATCATCGCCACCCACAGCACAGCATCCAAATCTACATCTCTGGCGCCCAGTACGAAAACAGTGGGGCGTGGCCAATGCGTTGGCCAAAAAGAAAGCTGTACAAGAACCGAGCTTCTTGCCGATCAGCGCGCATCTGAACCGGGCCAGGCCCGCCTGGCCGGGAGAGAAAAAAGGTCAAATAATTCAGGCGAGCATGAAAAGCAGGAGCAGGGGAAAGAGGGGGAAAGAGACGAACAAGTTCGCGGGGCAATTGAGCCTTGATGTTCAGGACATAGTGAAGATTGGGCGGATGGAACAGACAGCATCTCATGAACATTCTCCAGCACGCAGGCAAACGCAGACGATCGATACGTCGGGAAATCACATGCGACAGCGTACAATCATCATCATGTTTGAACTCATCGAAGAAATTACGGACATGGGTGAACTCATCAGACTCTGGGGCAACTCGATACTGGGCATCGCGGGCGCGTTGGCAAACACTGCGCGCATGTAAAATCACCCTAATTGAATTGAGATCCCACGATGTCGCGCATGTCAGAGCGCCTCGGCGCACGGGGCAACTGCCGCAGCGCCTCCCGCCCCTCGGCGACGCACTAACTGATCGCGGCGAAAGACTGGGCAACGTGCTGAGCAGCGGGCGGGCGGCAAATATAATGCATGTGGATATTGCCTGCGAGACCTACTCACAGAGACTCAACGCTCCCGGGCCGTCTCACGAGAGACCGGAGAAGAGCGGCGGGGCAGATTTTCACCCCCGAAGCCCGGGGCCGCCGAGGTAATGCTGGAAGCGGCCGAGCTCGGGCCCGGGAACCAGCAGTCTTCTAGCCCGGCGGCCCTCGCGGAAAAGGGCCTCCGCATGTCTGGAAGGCACGGCGAACAGGCGCTTCTTGGCGCGCAGGAACAGCCCAGCAGCAGGGGCGAGACGGACAGCGCGATCTGACGTAAGCGCGCGGGCCTTTGCGAAGTCAAACGCGGCCGCGCCAATGTCGTCGGCGCGCGCAGGGACGAGCGCGCGCAGGTTGCGAATCGCGTTGGGCCCAGCGCGGCCACATACCAAGAGCAAGCCCAAATAGCATACCTGAGAGGGGGGCAGCCTTGTTTTATCCCACGAGATAAAAGGAACTTCCCAAACCGATTGCTCCTTGACACTAATGCGCACACAAATAGTCGCACGCAGGTTGGCGACTATGGCGCGACACCCAGCAGGGGGCCGTATTTTCCAAGATGCTGAACATCCACGCCTGGGTGATACCAGTAAAAGCTGCAGCCTCTCGGCCACGTTCTGCGCGCGTCCACCGTCGAGGGCGAGCGCGTTGTTCGCGGGCGATGGACCGCCATCAGAACCGCGCTGATCCCCATCCATGGTTGTCCTGGCGACGCGCTTCAATGGCAGCACGAGCGCGCTGCAGATCAGCTCGCAAGCGCAGCGCCCCGGGGCCGGCGGCCGCGCGCCCGAAGCGCCCCGAGAAGGGGGCCGCTTCCAGCGCGCCCTTTCGGGAGACAATCAAGGAGGGCATCGCTGCATTCTGGCGGAGTCTCTCCAGAGCTGAGAAGGCGCAGATAGCGCTGCGCAGTAAGTCTCGCCGCAGGACCTCAACGTTCCCAGCCGGGGCGCGGGGTGCCATCCAACCCAGGGCGAACGCCTTCCATGCGGTTCAGAATCTCATTGAACTGCCCAGGGCCCAATGTCCAAATCGCGTCCTAAGGGGTTCTCTGGGCCGAAGGAGCGAATTCCACATCCTGCAGGCGGGGGGGGGGGGGCGCCCGGCATCTTCGGCCTGGCGGCCCTGGAAGGGGCCGAGCGCAATTGGCGCTGCCGAGCGGGGGGCCCCCTCGGGGCCAACAGCGCCGCGGTGCACCGCCCCCGCGCGACGGGGGGCTCAAGCCCTGGGCAGTCTTTCAACGTTGGCAAGCCCTGCGGCCCCAGCCGTCGGAGACGCGGCAAAATCTCAAACGAATTCTTCTCGGCCCCCTCCAACTCCAGGCGGCCGCGAGCGGCGGCGCCCGCGTAGAAGCGGCTGGCGTCGACCATACTGGCACCGGCGCCTGCGAACTCTGCGAGGCGAAGGGGGCGGCGGACAGCGGGCCCCATCTTCTGACCATCCTGCTTGCGTCCGCTAAGCTATCTTGCGCCCAGCGCACAGGCAACTGGATGCACGCGTGCTCGTTCGCGCACCACTAGCTACAGCATGCGCGGTCGGCTCGCCACTTGCACGGCGACGGCGGGCTCGCATGGGACACCGCGCCCCCCCGTGGCCCCCGTCCACCTGGCCATAGTCAGGCAAGCGGGTCAACCGAGAATGAAGGGTCGGCACTGCGTTCGGCGACAGGACAGAGAAGCACGCAGACATGGACGCGCGATCACGAATATCGCGCGAAATATAAGATCACCGAAGGAGGACTGCTAGTATATCAACGATCAAGACGATCAGTACTTAATATGATCCCACTATGCCGATTGCAGCGCGCGCAATCTTCCTGCGATGAATTGGCGCACGGAGCGAACGATCTACACCGTTCCCTGCTGCAAGCGAGCCGGACGGTGCACGGTCATTATCGGGGTCAACCTGATGGCGCGACTGACCGACGACACGAAAAATCCAATCGCCCCCGACAGTGGCGGTCCAGCGAAATGGGTTAAGCATGCGGGCGACCTGGGCCAAGTGCACATTTGGCGATACGATGCGGTCGATCAGACCGAAGTGGGAAGCGCATGGGGTCAGAGAGCCACGGGGGCCCTTCCTTTCCAAAGCAAGACACCTGCCAAAATGCATGTCCATTGTGTTGCGCGCGTCGAAGTGCGCGAGCAACCGTTCACGCGCGCTGAGAGCATCACCGCATATCCCATATTTGCAGATAGAGCCAACAACCCGACGATGAGGGAGCAGACAAGCGAGATAGCTAAGATCCCCAAGAGTGCCCGTGTACTTCTTGAAGTAAGAGAGCGCCGAATTTCTCAGATCGACGAAGAAGCACGTCAAAGCGTTTCGACTACAGCGCGTGAGCCCCACTCACCGCGCCGAACGCAGCAAAGACATCCGAAGAGCAGACGGAACGGCGCTCCTGGAGCAACATACAAAGGAGAGGCGAAAGAATGAACGCCCGCAGAAAAACATAGGAAAAACAAGCAAACCCTTTTTTTCAACCCTTTTTCTAAAAACCGCCAGATAATGTTCAGCATCACGAGAATGGGTGCGATCTTCGTCCCATCGACGCCCCACTCCTCGCAATCATCCTTCACCCAATCCACGTTGCCCGAACTGTCGATCTTGATGAAGTCGCATACGTCGTCACGAGTCGCGAGCGTCATCGCGTTGGAAAAACCATGAGAAACCCGAGCAGGCCAATCTGCACTCCGTGTTCCAGTTTGGACATTCCTTCCACAACTTCACCATCGGCGCCCACGCCTGACCGAAGCGACGCAGTCACATTGGAACTTCATTCATGAAGCAGATCTCCGCGCAACGAAGCTCAGTAGTGCGCTGCAGGTGTCCCTCTGGCTTTGTAGGGTCCTAGGATCCACCCACCGCACTCCAGTCATCCCAAAGCCAGAAGATAAATCCTTGACCTGCTGCTCAATAAAGCAATCCGCCGAGAAACTCTGAGAGGAACTATGAAAATGTGGCGCAACATCTGCTCGTGGAAGATTTAAGGAGACGGGCGACCATGCTCTCCCACGTGGCGCGGCGGGTGATGTCCAAAACCTTCATGGGCTATGTTCCGATCCAGCGGCGGCGCGACTTGGATGAGTCTTGTGGCGGTGGCCGGCGTTCCCAGCCTCCACCAAGCCCGCTAGACGAAGCAGAACCAGTAGAGACAATACCCCAGCGACGTTTGTGACTGATCCCAGCAGCAACACCCGCACCGTCTGAATCCTCGTCCGGGACCGCGATCTTAACGGTGTTCACGGCTTTCATGCACTCCTCGAATTTGCTCAGTTTCTGCTCCATATCCAGTATCTGTACGCTCACCTGCGCCATCCGCGGGTCCAGTTGAAAAATCCAGCAGCCGTTGCATCAATCTGGCGAATCGATGTGTTGATGCGCTGCATGCCGGACGCCAGCTGCGCCTGCATACTGCGCAGCACGGCCATGATCTCATCCTCCGAAGGCATGGCAGCAGCGAGAGAGGTGAACACGGATATCCGTTGACAACATGTCGCGGTGGATGAAACTCACACGGGCCACAGTCCTGAAAGCAGGCAGCCTCGACCCAGACCTCACGGCTACGACCAAGCTCAAGCCACCAAGGTCCCGCGGTTTGGACTTGAGCCAAAATTGCTACAGACGGAGGAGGAGGAGGAGGAGGAGGAGGAAGGGAGGAGGAGGAGGAAGAGGAGGAGGAAGAGGAAGAGTAGGAGGATATCGTGATTGACTGATATCGGCGGCAATGGCGGCGACCGACGATGACAATAACGGCGGTGATGCGATAGCGCTGACGCGGGTGATGAGGAAGTGCGCGCGCAGAAATTCAAGCACCCTGCCAGATGCTCGTTGAAAAGGGTGCATGTGCCTCCATATGTGTCTGAAGAGCGCTGTACTGAAGTGTTTCGAAAAAAACAATGATGTTGTAAGGATTTCGACACGCGGGCGTGGCGGCGCGCGAGTGTGCCCCGCATGGTAATCTGTGATGCGGATTCGCACTCTGGGCGCATGTTAGATGAACACAGATGCGGCGCATTGTGAAATCAGAACGCGGGTTCTGGACGAGATCCCTAGACTCAACTGCGCGCGAGCTGACTTTCTGCACTACTGTCGACGAACAACCTACTGTTTCTTAGGTGTTATGTTGAACTGCTTGCAGCAATAGTGTGTTCGGTACGGATTCGACATACGCGCGCGCGTGTGGTTTTGCTGGAATATTCGGCAAGGGGTTCTTTCAAACTGATCTTCTGATATGAACGACTGCGCGCGCACTATATTTTTTGACAGGGAGAGGGGGTCGATGCCCGCTCGCCTGGGATTACCATTTGATATTGAGAACGAGCGATCGTGCAGAAAAGAGATCGCGAAACAAAGAATACCCCAGGGTCTCTCTTTTGAAAGGAGAACCTACAGCGGACCCCACGTGGGCGCCCACGGGCACCCACCGGGCGAACCCTCCGCGGACCCCGCCCCCGCGCGGTGCGCCCGCGAAGCGCCCACGGGCGCCTGCCGGGCGAACCCTCGATGGACCCAGCCAGCGCACGGGGCGCCCACGCAACGCCCACGGGCGCCTTCCAGGCGAGACCTCGTCGGGCCCGGCCGGGCCACAGGCGCCCACGAGCGAACCTTCGGTGGACCCAGCCAGCGCACGGGGCGCCCAGGAAGCGCCCGCGCGCCTGAGGCCAGCGCACGCGGCCCCCTACGAGGCCTCAGCCGCCCACCGGGCGAAACCACGTCGGAGTCACTGAATTACTTGCCAAGGCAGGTAAGAACCCCTCAATTAAGCACCGCTTGAGGAATACAACGAGGAATGCAGCTTCAGTGCCCCAAAACTCCTCCCTCGAGGTCCTCGAGAGCCTTCCGAAGAGACACCGAGAAGCATCTGGGAGGACTATGGCCCACATCAGCGTCAGCATCGTCGTCGTCGCCACCGCCGTTGTCATCGTCGTCCCCCCTTCTGGGTCGGCGGCACCGGCCGTAAGGCCTGCGGAACACAACGAGGAAAACAACTCCAATGTGACCCGCGATATCCCGAGATGATCTTCCAAACTACGCATGATGGCCCATGCTGGCCTGCACGACGGCCCCAAGCCGCCCAAGATGGCTCCACGGTGGCTCCAGAATCTCCTTCAGACGCTCCACCTCGCTCCAGCCGGGCCAGGCCCCTCCTGGACTCAGGGTTGGCCTGGCGAGCGCCGGTGCAGCCTGATAATTGGCGCCCTCACATCGGTGGTTCCTGTCACGCTGTGTCCTTGCTCTGGAGAAAAACCAGGAGGCACCGATGCAGCCACTTCCCAGACCTCGCCCTGGGTGCACTCTGGCCAGGATGTCGCGTCGGATTCCAGCGGTGGCGACGAGGGCCTCCCAGGAGGCCCCGAAAAAAGGGAAAGCGAGGCGAGGAGCGCCGCGACGGGCGCGAAGGCCGCAGAGCGGGCGGCCCGAGCCCCCCCGCCCCCAGCCCTTCGCCCTTCGGGCCCGCCCCGGGCGCCCCCGTGGGCGACTGGGGCCGCGCGGGGCCCTGCCGGGCCTGCCCCCGCGCCCCGAGCAGCTCGAGGCGGAGGCGCTCCGCGGCGCCCGGCCCAGCTGGGGCCCTCGCCGAGCCCCAGGGAGCCGCGGGCAAAACGGACTCGGGATGAGGAGCTGGCCCCAAGGAAGATTGAGCAGGGACCGACCGTCCTAGTTTTCCTATAGGCCTACCACGACATGTTCTCAGAACCCCAGCATGTTCTAAGAACAAGAGTAATGTTCTTAGAACATGAACCCGATGTGTTAAAACAAGACAGACTCAGCCAGGCAGATTCTAAGAACATTTCGTGCAAACCAAAAAAGGTTCTTAGAACATTCTTCGGTATGCCTGTAGGCGAGCCAGGACGCTTCGCCACTGCTTGAGAAGAAGGTCCAGACCTCCAGGGGGCCCAGCATGGAGAAAGTCAAAAGCAGCATCGAGGGCCTGGGCGGGGGCCACGTCCTGAAGGAAATTGCACGGCGACCAGAAAACAGACATACGACGCCGTTCCTGCCGCTGGAAGGCCGCATCGCTTCGGCAAGCAAGGGGCGGTATGGGGTCGGCGCCGCGTCGGCGATGTCGCGCACCTGCCCTGGCAAACGGCACGCGCTCTGTTTATACGAACGCCGCCCTACGCTTCAGGCTGCGGCGGGAAATGCGCTGGCGACCGTCTCCTCGGCCGCGGCGCTGCTGAGCGGGCGGCCCCCCGGCAAGATCGCCTCGACCCGCCAGGCTCCGGGGCCCAGCCTGCCCGCGCGGTGCTCGGCCACGAGCTGGAGGTAGATGACTGCGAGGCGGGCGGTGGGCGCCGCCCTGATCCTGCATCGCTCCACCCCGCCGATGGTCACGAAAACCATTGAGCCGCCATCGAGCGACACCTGCAGGAGCAGCGCTGGACACAAATCAGCTGTGTAGGTCAGGCCCGCGGGCAGCGCTGGGAGGTCGCACTGACCACCATCATTCACGCCGCAGGCCACGGCGGTGCCATCGCTCCTGAGCAGCACCGTGTGCCACACTCCAGCGGCGACCTGCGTGTAGGTCAGGCCCGCGGGCAGCGCCGGGAGGTCGCACTGACCAACATCATTCCAACCGCAGTCCACGGCGGTGCCATCGCTCCTGAGCAGCACCGTGTGGCGCTCTCCAGCGGCGACCTGCGTGTAGGTCAGGCCCGCGGGCAGCGCCTGGAGGTCGCACTGACCAACATGATTCCCGCCGCAGGCCACGGCGGTGCCATCGCTCCTGAGCAGCACCGTGTG
>CAUYUJ010002069.1:520950-525950 GCA_963575745.1 Prorocentrum cordatum | reverse complement strand
CCCTGAGCCTATTCCCCCCCGTATCATTGCCCCTGATGTCGGCGCCTCCTCCTCCTCACGCCGCCCGCGTGCCCTCCTCCCTCCTCCTCCTCCTCCTCCTCCTCCTCCTCCTCCTCCTCCTCCTCCTCCTCCTCCTGCGCCTCCTCCGCCTCCTCCTCCGCCGCCTCCTCCTCCTCCTCCTCCTCCTCCTCCTCCTCCTCTGGAAGCGGCAATCTGGGCGCGGGCACCAGGTGCCCGCGGGCACCGGGTGCCACCACGGTGCCTCGATTCTGCCCGTGTGGTTCTCGTTCGGGCACACGGCGGCGAAGGCCTCGGCGCGGCCCCGTGTGGGGCAGCGAGGCGAGGCGAGGCGAAGCCCCGAGCATGAAGGAAACGCGCCGACAGACGTCCGGAAGGACGGCCCTATCAGAGCACGGCAGTTGGGCCGGGGCCCGGGATGCACTTTGGATCCCTGTGTGAATCATGATCGTGAGAGCTCGAGGACAAGGAGTGAAGACGACGACGACGACCACAAATAGTAATAATGATCAAAATGGTAATGGTAATCATGAAAATAAGCCATTCTAATCATCATCATCGTCATTATCATCATCATCGTCATCAACATCATCATCAACAAAATTTGGCAAAACAATGCGCAATCCGGAAGAGGCCGGCCAAACGCCAAAAAAGAATAGGGTCCTGGCGGAGAGAAGGTCATGGCACTTGTTTGCCGCTTTGTCCCCCTCCCCCCATGGGCCCTTCGCAGGCCCATGGGGCGGTCAAGAAAACTGAACTGCCCCTGCATGAGGGGCTCGTTCTGCGGGAAGCCCGTAGGGTCTGGAGCCCCTGTCCTGCGGGACCCCTCCCTCGCCATTTCCTGCCCGCCAGGGGAGGCAATTCTGGGTCGCGGAAAGAAGACCTTGGTGTGCTGCGGGGCGGCCCCAAAGCCATAGTCCCTCCTAAGCCCAAAGAGGCCCTCGTTTAGGCCCCTTCCTGGCTGCGTTGGTAACATGTTGTTTTTCTGTCATTCGGATCTTGCCAGCGCTTGACGCTTGGGCACTTTTCGGACGCTCCGCAAAAATCTGCGAGAAACTGATGGCGTCTGGGGGAAACCGGGGGAATCTGGAAGAATTTGGGACAATGCGGGAGAAACTGGAAGAACCTTGAAGAACCGATCATCACCACCATCATCATCATCCCCCCTCCTCCTCCTCCTCCTCCTCCTCCTCCTCCTCCTCTTCCTCCACCTCCTACTCCTCCACCTCCTCCTTCTCCTCCTCCACCTCCTCCTCCTCGTCCTCCTCCTTATCCTCCTCCTCCCCCTCCCCGTCTTCCACCTCCCCTCCTTCTCCTCCTCCTCCTCCTCCTCATCCTCTTGCTCCTGCTCCTTCTCCTCCTCCACCTCTTGCTCCTGCTCCTCCTCCTCCCCCTCCTCCTTCTCCTCCTTCTCCTCTTCCTCCTCCTCCTCTTCCTCCTCCTCCTTGTCCTCCTCCTCCTCCTCATCGAATACGGACAACGACTAATCCGAAGAGTAAGACTAAGAAAAAGAGTACGACTAAGAACACGAACAATAATACGAATACTACTACTAAGAATAAAAACACGAATTGTAAACTAATCAGATAAAAGACCAGACACATAAACTGAACGGATAGAGACAAAGATTGGTAAACACAAAAAAGATCATGATAAGAAGATGGAACGGGAAATGAAAAGGATGAACATACTAATGAGCATACGTAAATTAAACTGAAACTATGAATAGGACTACGACTGAAACTAATAACGGCGCGAATAACGATGATAGTAATAATAGCAATGACGATGACACAACCAATGCAAACGACATTCGAATAACAAATAATAAGACAAAGCAGGTGAGCACAATGAATAATACTAAGACTAATAATGCGAACTACGATGATAAAGATATCATGTATAGGAGCAAGACAAATAATGAATAATAACATTGAAAATCGGAGTAGGAGAGCACATAATGACACTATTTTCAAAACAGAACGAATGCGAATCCACATAACAAGAAGTATGAATGGGAATAGGTATCGGATTGAGAAGTAGGAATATGAATAATCATGAGAATATGACGAGTAATACTACTAAGAATACAACTCGTATCCAGGGAATCAGATCCAAAGAATGGAGAGAGCGTGATCCACCGCCGCTTTACTGTGGAAAATTGCAACCTTTTCCTCCGGAAAAAATTAAAAATATAATTAAATTAAATAAATAATTTATTAATAATTTAATAAGATATAATTAATATAATAGAAAAATAAATAAAATAAATAAAAAATAAAAAATAATAAATAAATAATTAATTATTAATAATATATAAAATTGAAATAACATGAGAAATGACGAGTAATAATACTAAGAATACCACTCGTTCCAGGAATCAGATAAAAGAATGGGAGAGGAGCGTGACCAACCGCCGCTTTAACTGTGGAAAAATTGCAACCTTTCCTCCGGACCCGGGGGTCGCCCCCCCCCCCTCCGAAAATCCCCTCCCCCCCTCGCGAACCCCTTCCCCCCCCCCCTTCCCCCCGGCAAACCCCCCCCTCCTAACCCCCCCCCCCCCCCCCCCTTCGCTCAAAAACGGGGGTTCACTACCGTTCGAACCCTCCCCCCCCCCCCCCCTCGGAATACGAACCCCCACCCCCCCCCTACTCAACGCCAGCAAGCCAGCAAACGACTCCTGGTCCCCACCACCGTCCGCATCAGATCCACCACTGGAGTTCCCAGCACCACTGTCCTCACCACCGCTGTCCCCACTGGTTCCACCACCGCCCCTACTGTCCCCACCAGTGGCCCCACCACTATCGCACTGTCCCCGCTGTCCCCAGAACTGTTCCCACCACGGTTCCACTCTCCCCACTGTCTCCACGGCCCCAACCACTGCCCGACTATCCCCACTGTCCCACTGACTCCTCCGCTGTCCCACTGAGCTGTCCCACTGTTCCCACCACTGTCCCCACTGCCCCACCACTGTCCCCACTGTACCTTTGTCCCATTGTCCCACCGCCGTCCTCGCCACCGCCTTCACCACTGTCCCCACCACCATTGTACCCTCCACTGTCCTACTGTTTCCACCTCATTCCCATTGTCCCCACACCACTGTCCCCACCACCACCGTCACCACCACTGTCCACTGTCCCCCCCTGTTCCCACCATTGTCCCCACACTGTCCCCACCACTACCGTCCCCACCACTGTCCCACTGTCCCACTGTCCCCACCACTGTCCCGCTATCCCCTCACCACTGTCCCCACCAACACCGTCCCCACCACTGTCCGCACCCCCACTCGGTTTTCGAGGGGGGGGGGTTCGAACCGGCAGTGACCCCCCCCGGTTTTCCGGATCCGGAGGGGGGGGGGGGTTCGAACCGGTAGTGACCCCCCCCCCTTTTCATGATGAGCAGGGGGGGGGGGGGGAGGGGTCGAACCGGTAGGGACCCCACCCGTTTTCCGGAGGGGGGGGGGGGGGGGGGAGGGGTTCGAACCAGTAGTGACCCCCCCCGGTTTTCCGCCAGCAGCGGTAGAACACGCTCTTTCAAAGAATAATGAGATAATGATTCAGATCCAGAATCAGATCCAAAAAATCAGATGCAGAGAAGCAGATCCATAGCATCACATCCAAAACATCGCACCCCTAGATGTGTATATATAGTATAAGCATATGTTCATATAGGTATGTACGCAAATACATATATGTACATATAGCCATATATATATATATATATATATATATATATATTGTTACAGCGTTTTAAGCAGGCCCGGATAATGATAAGTCACACCGAAGCAAACATAATTGGGCATTTGCAAATCAATTTCGGCAAACCTATAAGTCTATAGAACACACGATTGTAATTAAATTCGTATAAATTGAGGAACAGTTGGATACATGTAGGTAACATCAAATAGAGTTAACTAACTTTAGTCAAGTCCATAGAATGAGAGGCTATACAAACATCGAACGTATATTCGAGTGAGATAAAATTAAGCATAGTGAAGCACATTTCGATAAACCTAGAAAATTCAAATATTTTAAGATACATTTACGTAGAAAGGAAAACCGGCTCCATCGAATGAGAGGCACTTTAAGCCATAAATTTTCACACACAGTGAAACAAGTTTGAATCATGCTAATAACTCTAAATGGAACTCATCAGTTACAAGGAATGAGAAGCAATTCTAACATCAAATGTAGGTCATCAAGTAAATGTACATAAATCTGGATACGTTACTATAGTATTAAGAACATTTGGATACGTTTACAATCTTTATACATCTAGATAGGTTTAGATTGTTTTAGATAGATGTGTAAACATGCAGACAAACTTAATCAAATTCAGAAAAATGAAAAAGCCATCTCGAGATCGAATATCATTTGGTTACTTTAGATTACGTTCAATAATTCTTGAATTCGTGTATATAATTTATATGAAGATAAAACGCAGACGCCTTTACATAATTCAAAAGTAATTTCGACTTCTCAAATGTTACTCAGCTCAGATCCCCAAAAACCATGTCCGGATAGTAATATAATGATTCAGAGCCAAAATCAGACCCAATACATCACAGCCAGAGAACCAGATCCAGACAATCAGGTCCAGAGGAGCACATCTAGTTTTCGGAGCTAGACAATCATGTCCATGTGTATATATTATATAGTATATATATATATTAATATATTCATCATAATATATGTATTCTCTTTTCTTATCCAATGATAAGGGACCCCCCCCCCGGACGGGCGTCACCTAATTCGCCACCCCCCGGACGGGCTCAAGACAACCCCGAGAGTGCGTGAAATTACCGCCGAGCTGGTCCGACAAGCCCCAGAAGCCTTCCAAGACGCCCACAGATCGCTCTAAGCTGCCCCACTTGGTCACAAGACAACCCAAGAGGCCTCCAAGAAGCTCCACACGGCCCCAAGACGGCCCAAGACGGTGCAAGAGACTCCCAATACGGCCCCGGAGACCCTCAAGACGGCTCC